>CAJPDP010177548.1:0-11741 GCA_905336975.1 Bombina variegata variegata | reverse complement strand
AAACTCCTATTGCTCGCTCACTAACCCGACCGTGTTTAACCCCTTCACTACTGGGACATTCAGAGAAGAACTTGCCCAAAATACCGTAGAATTTTTAGCATTTTTGCTATCACTCAATTTAAACAGAAATAGAGCCTTTGCTTTTTTTTTTTATTTACCTATGAAAACTTTATATATATATATTTTAAAATAGACAACCCAAGGTACTGATCTAGGCCCATTTTGGTATATTTGATGCCACTATTTGGCCACCAAATAAGATCATATAAAAAATAAAAAAAACTATTGTTTCACAAACTGGGTTTCTCACTAAAATTATTTACACACATAAAACAAATGGTTGTAGAAGCTTATATGGGGGTCCCCTTTAGTCAGAAAAAGATTGCATGAATGGCTTTGCCATTGTTTTTTGGCCATTAGAAGGCCGCTAATTGCAGCTGTGCTCCACAAATTCCTGGCAGTGAAGGGGTTATTCAATTAGCTTGTAAGGTTAATTTTTGCTGTAGTATAAGGATAACCTGGGAGGGTTATCATTATACTACAACCACCCACTGATCCCTACCTGATACCTCCTTCCCCCCTCCTCCCCACTGGTCACCACCATGTTAGGTACAGGCAGACAGTCTCCAAGTATGCAGTTTAGGGCTTTATATATATATTCCCCCAAAAGCTCTCTTATTCTCCCACTGTCCACCACCATGGCAGCCAGTCTGCCAGTAACAAATTATTATTTTTACAAAAATTACTTGATATTATTATTAATTTTATATCTTTTTCTGTGGTGTAGGAATCTTATAATGACAGAACTAAGTGCTCATGTGTGATATCCCCCTCACTCTCCCCACCTTTAAGTGATTTTCTGTAGTATAGGGCCCCATCCCTCCCTCTCACCATCCTAACCTTTTTCCATAGTGTAGGGGACATCCTTCCCCTCCTCTGCTGGGTCGCCCACCCGCTTCCCTCTTTCACTCTCACCACTGTTCCCAATCAGCACCAGTAGAAGATCATTACAAAAAGTGACACAGACAATGTCCCTCTTTGTAACAATCAGTAATTGGTCTTCATCAACTAAGGGAGCATAATCAGTCAGTGATCCCTTAACATATGAAGGCAGATTCCTTCTACCCCCTGGTTGCAGATCCCACTGTCTAAGCTGAAAGTCGGTCTCGCAACATGTGCCTCTATGCTGGACATAGGTACTACATTAACACAGTACATTGGGCAAAGTACTGTGTGACATAGTACCTACATCCATATGGTGCAAGGGGTTAATGAGACAGTAAAATCAAAAAATCAAAACATCATGACTCAAATAGAGCATGTGTTTTAAAAAAGATTCCAATACACATCTATTATCTAATTTGCTTTGTTTTTTAAGTTTCCTTTGTTGAAAAGCATACCTAGGTAGACCCAGGCAAGGCAATGTGCTATCCGGAGATAGTTGCTGATTGGTGGCTGCACAATCCTCTTGTGATTGGCTCCCCAAATGTATTCAACTAGGTCCCATTAGTGCCTTGCTGCTCCTTCAACAAAGACAATGAAGCACATTTAATAATATAAGGAAATTGGAAAATTGTTTAAACTTGTATATTTTATCTGTCATCAAAGAAAAAATTTTGTTTCATGTCCGATTAATTAAGTTTTAGACTCAATAAATTCAAAATTAAACTTTCATGATCAAAAAATGTATACATTTTCATTATATTTTTTTAACACAGATTAAAGTAGAAGAAAGTGCCAGGAGTCTTCCTCTTAAAGGATAAGGGTTTTCATGCTTTTGTCTCCCTGGTTCCTATATAAAGAGTCAGTCTTTATTGGAAGGTGTTACTTAGGGACATGGAATCACTTAACTAAATGTGTTTGTGAACCTTCCTGGTCAAGTGAAAATTCCAATGTGGCCCCTCATGTGAAAAGGATGGACAAACTTAATTTATTATTATATATTTACTAATGACTAGACAGACAAATTATATTAATAACTTTTTTTTCTGCTTTTCTGAGTTTTCCTTTGCAACAAATGACGAATGGAACTTTTAACTAATCCACATATTAACGATTCAGCAAATCAGCATTATTTAGTTGATTCATTAATTAAGGGCTAGACTACGAGTGAAGCGCAAATTAACGATCCTGCTTGAGAAGTAGGATTTTTGTGCTCGCCGGGTTTCACTCATATTACGAATTGAAACTGTTTTCACTCTAGTGTTGCAAAAATCCGAAGTTAGAATTTTGCGTGCTCATTCACGTATTCCCCCATAGAAGTCAGCAGAGGAAAAAAGTGGGGAAAAAACACCCCACACTCACACAAACATGATCGCATTTTCTCATTTGAGCAAAACCAACGTGAAAATATGAATATTTAATATTCCAATGTTCTTCACATAGCAGGATATGTTCTATTCATTCATAAATAAATATTTCTACATATATATGATGTTTATTTGATACAATATATATCTATACCTATATATACATAATTATATATAGGTATAGATATATAAAGATATATATAGGAACTATTTTTGCAATTGACATTGGAATTTTTGTTGTCACACAATTAGTTTTTATTTGAGGGGAATTACTATCTGCAGAGACGTGGGATAGCGCACCCTCTTATGCCAATCTCTACATAGGATGGTGGGAGATGCTCTATGTCTTTTCAGATAGTAACCCATTCAAGGAACATATTATTTATTTTGGTCGTTATATTCATGACCTCTTTTTTTTACCTCTTTGATTTTGTTCTTACAGACAAATGCATCCTGAAAACTGATATTGTTTGTTTCCTGATTCTTTGGTACTATAGTTGACAAGAAGAGGGCAGTTGATAACCACAGCCTGAAGTTTTTATATTTTATCAGTTTTTAATAACATCAGCATTTAATCATCATTGTATTCTTTGCACGGACTAAATTCTATCTAAGTCACAGCTCCCAAGTCCGCCTCTTTTGTGGTCCACCAATACCATGTGATTGCACCCTATAAATAAAGATATCTTTTGAGGAGGACTAACATACTCTTGAAAAAGCCAGGGCGTTCAACCGGCGAAACGCGCTGAGTTTTCTGTCCAACACAAGCATCTGTAGAAGCTTGGCGAGACTGACGTTGGGGAGATCACGTGTGCCTTAAGCCGGGAGCTGAACATTGAACTCTTAGGCATATCCTGAATACAGATGCTCATTGTTCAGACGCTGACCACCTCTTGCTACACAAAGACTTGTGATTTGGGGCTTGTTTGTTTTCCACGTCTAGTAAGTGTGTATATACTAGCTTGTTGTTTTATATTATTAAAATACTACCTTGAATTGAGGTTTTTACTGTTTCCCTGTTCTGTCTGTCTGCCTGTGGAGGAGGAACCCACAGACTTGTGCACTGCAGCATTTCTTGGCTTGATTCAGTGGTATAAACGACTTTTGAGGGATTTCTTCCATTTCAAGGAACTTTTTGTATGTAACCAATTAGCGCTGCTTATTTTTGTTGCTTTAATCTACTACAAAAGAACTGGTAGATGAAATCCCTTTGAGAGGAACTGTTAAGATATAAAAGGACGAGAATTAATAAGAAAAAGAAAGTAAAAAAGAATGACATGAAAGACAATACAATTATTTTTAGCACTCCATATAGTTTGGAATACAAACATATTTGCAATATCATCAAAGAAAGACTTCCAATTCTGATTACAGACCCAATATTAGAGGCCAAAAAAGTAAAAAATGTAGGGAATTACGTAGTTCCTTTATTTCTGAATGATAAGAAAAGAAGGACTTGGTTAAATAGAAGATAGGGTTTTTACCGCTGTAAGGCCACTAGATGTAAGACTTGTGGATATGTAAAAGAAGGGGACAGCTTTATCTCAAGCATCACTGGAAAAGAGTATAAAATATATCACACACTTAATTGTAGATCTACATATATAATTTACCTCCTCACCTGTAGGGGGTGCCAAATACAATATATAGGGAAAACGACAAGGATGTTAAAAGACAGAGTTTTGGAACACATTAGAGATATTGAGAACCCCAAAATCTACACACCAGTAGCTAAACATTTTAAAAATCATTATTCTAATGACTCCTCACGAGTAAAAAACCAAGCTATTTATGATGTCCATTTTTTTCTAAAAGGGGGGGGATTGGGATTACTGTCTAAGTAAAAAAGAAGTACAGTGAATCTTTACTCTAAATACTAGAAATCCATGGGGTATTAATCTATTTGTCTAAAATTGTATATAACGCCTATACTCTCTTAACAAATTGTGAAAAAATTGAAAATAAATTGCTGTAAAATATTACTAATATTTATTTACTATGTTTTATATGTAATATAACTGCACGTTTGATATATATAAAAATATCAAGAAAAATATATTTAAATGTTACGAATTAATGGGAATTCCTTTTAATATGAATAGTGGAAGATATATGTCTCATTTAGTTAATTACGTCTCATATATTACAGAATGTTTATGCTGCTTTTGGATCTGTGCTTCAGTCATGAAACAGTTAATTGTACATTTTCTAATTAAGCATATGCCTTTAAATAGACAGGTGGCAGATTGGCTGGTTATGCAGTGAACAAGTGCGGTAGTCCTGCATGAAACACGTCTGCTTTTGCTGCTCCTGTCTCTCTTTTTCATTTTGACTCTATGTCTCTTGCTTTTTGTTTTTAAGTGCACTAATAAACCTGTTTTGTTTAAACCATCCCAGTCTTTGTTTTTTAGGATTGAATTAAAGGTGAGACGGAAAATTTCTGTTTGTTTCTAAATCGTGATTGTGCTCACGTTTGCTTTCAACTCATAATATAAGCGGTAAGCCCGATAAGTGCAAACCCTCACATTATACACCTTATCACTCGGGCGCAAACATTTGAACTCCACTAGTATTCTGGCCCTAATTTGTGAAAGGTATAATCAAAAGTAAATTAATTATATATGCTCTTTTCTTTATCTTGATTATACCTTTAACAAATTAATCTAATTTTCATTACAATTAAAAGCTCAGAAAAATAAAAATAAAAGTTATGTAGGTCATTTGTCTGAAAATAAATGTTCATTGAAACACTCCTTTACTTTCATTTTGCAGCTAATATTATTTAGCATGTCTTCCTCAAACCCATACATTTTGTTACATTTTTGGAAAACTATTATTATCTCAATTGAATTCCAATTGATCCATTGTGGGTGTAGTTGTTCACAAAAAAAAATAGAAAAGCTCATTACTAATGGTAAATGTGAACAAACAAGAGATAAGTCAATAAATCAAATTGTTACTTCCACTGTAGCCTCTTGCAACCTCCCGAAGTTGAGATCCTCAACCAGAAACCACAAAGGAGGCAAAATCAGATCCCAGAGGTATTGCATAAAAAGAAGCATTTTTTGCTTTTTATTTTTATTTCACACTCCCTAGAGATAGTGTTGTCACATTGAAATGTGTAACTCTGTTTTATTAAGTACTTTTATCTGTGTGAATAAATTTGAGAGCTGTTTTATGGAAACGTATATAAGTATACTATTTTTAATAAAATGTTGATACTCATGCAAGCTGATGACACATCTTTTCTATTTTTCCATAGGTGCTGCTGGATATCAGAACTGGAGTGTCTAAAATCTGGAGACTACATAGCTGAGTTTATACTAAATAATAAAAAATCTTAAAACCTGTGAGTATATATGCAAATGTCAAACATATTATTGTATGTTCTCATGTAATATACCACTGGATTTTTGTTTCTCTTTTCTTCATATGTGATATTGTTTGGGTTTAGAATGTGCCCATGTTGAGGGTTCTGGGTGTGGATTTAAAGTTGTAACATCACTCTTTATAAAATAATATTTTTCTCCTCTGACCTTTAAACTTTAATTCTATATTTTAAAACCTCAAAATAGAGTCCAAATTCCCAAGGCACAACAATAAAAATATTCTCAATTTATTGCAGAAAAACTAGTAAAGCAACTGTACAGGATTCCTTTGTGACTTGTAAAGTGTCCATATATTTAACCTATTATTATGGTTGAATGTGTTTTCTGCATATAACATAAAATTTGATTGGACTGTATAGTCTATTGTTGAAGTTAGACGGGCCCAGAAGCCATTGGCTAAGCAATTATTCCAACCATTGGCTCATATTCAGCCTAAATAAAACAAAATTTATGCTTATCTGATACATTTATTTCTTCAAGATGTGGTGAGTCCACGGGTTCATCTTAATTACTGTTGGGAATACCACTCCTCGCCAGCAGGAAGAGGCAAAGAGCACCACAGTAAAAACTGTTATGTATCACTTCCCTACCCATAAACCTCAGTCATTCAACCGAAAGTAAATGGAGAAAGGAAAGTAACACCAGGTGCGGAGGTGTCTGAGGTTTAGTCAAAATCCACAAAACAAAAAGGGTGGGTCCGTGGACTCACCACATCTTGAATAAATAAATTTATCAGGTAAGCATAAATTTTGTTTTCTTCTAAAGATGTGGTGAGGCCACGGGTTCATCTTAATTATTGTAACTTGGGAACCAATACCCAAGCTAGAGGACACAGATGAATAGGGAGGGATAAAAACCAGCATGCCTAAATGGAAGGCACCATCGCTTGAAGAACCTTTCTCCCAAAAGCTGACTCAGCCGAGGCAAAAGTATCAAATCTGTAAAATTTTGAAAAGGTATGTAAGGAAGACCAAGTTGCAGCCTTGCAAATCTGTTCAATAGAAGCTTCATTTTTGAAAGCCCAAGAAGAGGCTACAGCTCTGGTAGAGTGAGCCTTAATTCTCTCAGGAGGCTGCTTCCCAGAGGGCTCATATTCCATGCGAATCACCCCTCGCAGCCAACAAGCAAGAGTAGAGGCAAAAGCCTTCTGACCTCTATTCTTTCCAGAAAAACAAACAAAAATAGCAGAAGACTTACGAACGTCTTTAGTCGCTTCCAAATAAAACTTAAGAGCACGTACCACGTCCAAATTATGTAACAAATGTTCTTTATCCGAAGAAGGTTTCGGACACAGAGAAGGAACAACAATTTCATGGTTAATATTCTTAGTAGTTACAACTTTGGGAAGAAACCCCAACTTAGTGCGAAGAACAGACTTATCTGCATAAAAAATAAGATAAGGAGAGTCAAACTACAAGGCAGACAGTTCAGACACCCTTTGAGCCGAAGAAATGGCCAACAGAAATAAAACCTTCCACGATAAAAGCTTAATATCCAAAAGAATGCATTAGCTCAAACGGACTCCGCTGCAAAACTTTAAAAACAAGATTAAGGCTCCAAGGGCGAGCCACCGCCCTAAACACATGCCTAATTCTGACCAAGGCCTGACAAAAGGATTGAACATCTGGCACATCCGCTTGTGCAATAACACTGACAAGACTGAAATCTGACCCTTCAAGGTGTTAACAGACAAACCCTTCTCCAAGCCCTCCTGGAGAAAAGATAAAATTATTGGGATCCTAACCATACTCCAAGAATATCCCTTGTCTTCACACCAGAAACATTATTTCCTCCAAATTGTATAGTAAATCTTCCTGGTAACAGGCTTACGAGCCTGAACCATAGTCTCAACCCCCACTTGGATAGGATCAAGCGTTCAATCTCCAAGCAGTCAGCTTCAGAGAAACGAGATCTGGATGAAGAAAAGGTCCCTGAAGAAGAAGGTCCTTCCTCAGGGGAAGCCTCCACGGAGGTAGAGATGACATCTCCACCAGATCCGCATACCAAATTCTTTCCTGTCTTATGCAAGAAATCCCTGAGGCAGAAGTGCAAATGGTGGAAACAGATAGGCCATGTTGAAGTTCCAAGGGGCCACCAGTGCGTCTATGAGACACGCTTGAGGATCCCTCGACCTAGACCCATAGTTTGGAAGCTTGGGATATTGAGGTCCAGGTCTGGAATCCCCCATCTGGATATCAATATGGAGAACATCTCAGGATGAAGTTCCCATTCCCCTGGATGAAAAGTCTGTCTGCTTAGGAAGTCCGCTTCCCAGTTGTCTACTCCAGGGATATGGATGGCTGACAGACAATACAGGGGTCCTCTGCCCACTGAATGATCCGAGACACCTCCATCATAGCTAGAGAACTCTGAGTTCCCCCATGGTGGTTGATGTATGCCACTAAAGTTATGTTGTCTGACTGGAACCTGATGAACTGGCTCAAGGCTAACTGAGGCGAGGCCAACAGCGCCCTGTAAACAGCTCTCAGCTCTAAGATGTTGATCGGCAGCTCAGACTCCTCTCGATTCCAAAGACCCTGAGCCTTTAGTGAATTCCAGACTGTTCCCCAGCCCACTAGACAGGCATCTGTTGTTACTATCACCCAAGAAGTTCTCCGAAAACAGGTGCCTTGGGTCAGGTGATCCCGAGATAGCCACCACTTGAAAGAATCCTTCGTTTTCTGTATCCATATAATCTCCATTCCACTGCCTGAGCATGCACAACTTCAGAGCTCTCAGATGAAATTGCGCAAATGGCACTATGTCCATAGCAGCTACCATTAGACCAATTACCTCCATACAATGGGCAACTGAGGGAAAAGGCAATAAGAGCTTGTCGTTCTGGTCTCCATCAGGAAGATCTTCATCTGGACAGAGTCTATGATTATCCCTAGGAATACTACTCTTGTTGCTGGAACCAGAGAACTCTTCTCCAGNNCAGTAACCTCTCTGTGTGAGATTCTGTCTGAGGAAAGGAAGGGGCCTGAATCAGAATGTTGTCCAGATAGGGAGCCACTGCTATCACACTGGATTGAACCACTGCTAATAGGGCTCCTAGAACCTTTGAGAATATCCTGGGAGCCGTGGCTAGACTGAAGGATAAGGCCACAAACTGAAAGTGATGATCTAGAAATGCAAACCTCAGGAACTTGATGATCCCTGTGAATGGGAACATGCAAGTATGCATCCTTTAGATCTATGGTCGTCATATATTGACCCTCTTGGATCAAGGGAAGAAGTGTCCGAATGGTTTCCATTTTGAAGGACGGAACCCTGAGGAATTTGTTGAGACATTTTAATTCTAGAATTGGGCGGAAATTCCCTTCTTTTTTGGAACCACAAACAGGTTTGAGTAGAATCCCAAATCTTGGAACAGGTACAATCACTCCCAGGGACGAACAATCTTTGACACCTTTAAATAACTCTTCTCTTTATCAGATTTACAGATAACCTGGAAAGGTGAAACCTGCCCTGGGGGGACAACCCTTGAATTCTAACCTGTAGCCCTGAGAGACAATTTCCATCACCCCACGGGTCTGTAACGTCTCTTAACCAAACCTGAGTGAATTAAGAAAGTCTGCCCCCCTACTTGGATTGGGGGCAACCCCTTTCATGCAGATTTAGAGTCAGCCGCAGGCTTCTTGGTCTGCTTTCCCTTACTCCAGGGCTGGTTCGGCTTCCAGGATGGCTTGATATTATCCTGTTTGGACGAGTACGATTTTCCTCTAAAGTTATGAAAGGAATGAAAATTACTCTGACGTCCCATTGGTTTGCTTCTCTTATCCTGGGGCAGAAAAGACCCTTTCCTGCCTGTGATATCAGAAATGATTTCCGCCAAACCCGGTCCAAACAAGGTCATCCCCTTATAAGGAAGAGCCATCAGTTTAACCTTAGAAGAAACATCGGCTGACCAAGGCTTTAACCATAAAGCCCGTCTGGCCAAAACGGCAAAACTGGAGGCCTTAGCACCCAATCTAAGGACCTGCAGGACTGCTTCAGCGATATAGGAATTGGTGAACTTGAGAGCTCTTATCCTGTTCTGGATCTCATCTAGAGGCATCTCCTCCTATAGAGAATCCGTCAATGCCTCAAACCAGTATGAGGCTGCACTAGTTACCGTGGCAATACATACCACTGGTTGCCATGGAAAACCAAGAAGTATATCAATCTTTTTTAAATAGGCCTCCATCTTATTATCCATTGGATCTTTGAAGGAGCAACTATCCTCAATAGGTATAGTAATTCTCTTGGCCAAAGTAGAAATGTCACCCTCTACCTTGGGCACTGCAGTCCAAGATTCCTTAATCGATGACTCTACTGGAAACATTTTCCTAAACACTGGACACGGTGTAAAAGCCACTCCTGGCTTCTCCCACTCCTTGGCTATGATCTCCTTAGCCCTATCCGGTTCTGGGAAAACCTCCAAAGAGGAAGGAACATAAAAAAAAACTATTACGTTTATTGGACTTCTTAGGCGTGACTACCGCCGGAGTCTCTGAGTCATCCAAAGTAGCTAAAACCTCCCTTAATAGCATCAGAGGTGTTCCAGCTTAAACCTGAAGGAAGATTCTTCACCATCAGAGAAAGACATTACACTGTCCGAATCTGAAATTTCACCCTCAGAGTGAGAGTGCTCCTCGTCCTCAGACCTTAGAGGAATCTGAGGTTCAGAATTAGTAACATATACCCTAGTCTCTGAACTTTTAGATTTCCTCTTGCGCTTCCCTGAAAATCTGGGAAACTCGGCCAGAGCTGCAGATACCGCTGAGGATACCTGTACAGCAATCTCTGCCTTTAAAAATGCTCCACTGGGAGTAATAGAGGAACCACAGGACACTGTGTTAGATGGTATGAAATAGGGGAAGGCCCTGGTAACACCTGGACAGCATCCTCCTGAGAGACATTAGGCTCCACATTAAATAACTTTTCTTTACCCTGTAATGTCTGTTTAATACAGGAAGAACAGAACTGCATAGGGGCTGCAATTTGTGCATCTAAACACAATAAACAAGGATTAAATTGAGTGGACTCCTGATCCATATCAGACATGTCTGGTTATTACCCCAGCCAACCGTAAAAACGGGTAATGCTATTCAACTAACAATTATAAAGTCAAACTAAGTTAGATTGAAAGAGAAACAATTCAAATAATTTTATTTACTGAAAATTTAACCTCCAACTTAGCCTCCCTCCGCACCTCAGTACACCGAGGTGCCCTTACCACCACCTGAAGTGGAACTCCAACTTCTATGTGCTCCCTCACCACGCAGCTGTATATGCTAACAGCCTCCACAGCGAACAGAGCTAGGACAGCAGACCCGATGACGTAAGCAGACGTCTGGAAGGCGTGATAACCTCCCACAGATGCTGAGAAGGGGGGGCGTGGTTATAACTTAAACATCCCATCGGAACAGAGATCACAACTAAGCATCAGAGCTTACACAAAACGAGCCCTCAGTTAAACACAAAGTGTCTCATACTGTCTCTCCCAAACACACTGTGCCTGCAAACATGTCAAAGTGAACCCTGACTCCAGGGGTGAGCTAATGTCGTCCTTAGTATATCCCTGCAGGGAATTTTAAGTGCCCCTCTCCCACTAGGAAGACCCGCACTTACCTGCTCAGCTGTCCGACATGAAGACAGCTCCTAAGTATGAGAGGACACCTCATCCTCACAGAGACTAGGTCCAGAGAAGATATCAAAGTAACTAACTTAGATATCTGAGGTCAGGGCAGCATAAGTGAAGAAAACACAGCAAGAACCACTGCTTTAACGCCATTACAGCTCGACCGCAAAGACTAACATGGAATAAGGCTATACCCTTGCTTGCTTGAAGTAATCCATCTTCATCGAAAAATTTATTTTAATTACACACTAAACTTCACCTCCTCCATGCACTTAGAGGCAAAGAGAATGACTGGGGTTTATGGGTAGGGAAGTGATACTTAACAGTTTTCACTGTGGTGCTCTTTGCCTCCTCCTGCTGGTGAGAAGTGGTATTCCCAACAGTAATTAAGATGAACCCGTGGACTCGCCATATCTT
>CAJPDP010177459.1:0-11094 GCA_905336975.1 Bombina variegata variegata | reverse complement strand
GCATTTCTGTCCTGTAATAGGGATCTAGATATTCAGGAAGGTTAAAATTAATTGTATATATATATATATATACTGTGTATATATATATATATATATATATATATATGTATAGATATATATTTTAACAAAAAAAAACACATATATATAGAAATATGTATTTATCAATAAATAGAACATATTCTGCTATGTGAAGAATATTGGAATGTGAAATATTAATATTTCATGTCGGGTTAGAACACTTGAGAAAATGCAATCGGGTTTGCACGCGAGTAAGGATGTTATGTTTTTTTCCACTTTTCGTGCTGCATTGAAGTCTATGGGAAAATATGTTAATGCAATCACAATATTGTAACTTCTGATTTTTGCATGAGTCGGGTTAGCTTGTGAGTGAAAACTTTTTTCTTTCAACGTGTAATACATGCAGTGTCTTATGGGCGCAAAAAGACAAAGTGAGAAATAAAAAACGCTCCACTAGTAATCCAGCCCAAAATGTAATACTTTTGGGAATCTGCTCCTTACTTTTCTATATTGGCAAGTGGAATTAGGAAATACTGTTCAAATTATAATCCATAATTAATATGAAAAATATTTTAAAATGCTGTGCTTGGCTCAAAATATGTAGTTCCAGGAATGTCCCTTTATAATAATGTGCTTTGTGTTGCTTAGTAGGTTGGAAATAGAAAAATATATTTGTATACCAGTGTTTGATAGGAACATACTTTTTACCTAGATAATACCTAGATAATTTATTGGAGTTAAATGGTGAGCGAGTATATTCACAGTGGTCAAATGCATATAAAAGTACCTGATCTCTATTATTTTTAACACACACACATATTATAATTATTATTATATAAACACAAAACTTTGATTTTGAGTGTAGATGGAAATTAATTTATAGCAGAAGAGTCAACTCGAGTCTGATAATTAAAGTTTGCAGACAAATGGTCATGTTTAATTATTTTCAAAACATTTCATATCAAGCCTTACAGAACCTTAACCATCTGTGCTCAAAAGCATTTTCTCCTATTCCTCTCCATTGTTACCTCTGATTACCTCCAAAATATTATTCTGTGCATGTCACAAAATTAATTTCTTTGCTCCCATGTCCATGTCGGTAGACAACTGGCTGACATCACTGGATAACTAGAGGCCTCAGCCTTGTTACAACATTGTAGTATACATCGCTCTAAATCACAGACTCATCTGTAATTTCATCCTTTATTATCACTATCACATTCAATGGCTGCTTGCAAAAAAAAAAAAAGATTAGCTTCACTTCACACATATGAACATAAAGATTTTGGAGTGTGCCTGTGGGAATTTTTTCCTATTCAGTCATAAGAGCATTTGTGAGGTCAGGCACTAAAGTTGGACGAAAAAGGTCTGGCTCAAATTTGTCATTCCAAAGGTGTTCAGTGGGTTTGGGATCAGGGCTCTGTGCAGGTCATTCGAGTTCCTCCACATAAAACTCGTTAAACAATGTCTTCATGGGGGCAGAGCTAACCGCCATACTGAGAGGACGCAAGTTGCAGGAGCTCTGAGCTTTTTCAGGTTTAAAAATCACTTTTACTGACTGGGGTCATGATTTTTCATAGCCTTCATTACATAGTTAATATCCCTGGACACTGCCGATAACCTGAGCACCGGACACCCTACCTGGTACTAAGTGTGAGCCCATAACCTGATTCTGGGACACATAGATGAGGTCTGGACTATCTACGGAGAGACAACATCCTGCACCAACAGCCTACATCTTGACCCTATTATTCTGCCCAACACTCCGGAGCGTCTGCTACTATAGCGGCATTAAACACGTCATCACTTAAAGGGTTAGAAATTTTTGCTAAATATTCTGAAAATAAAGAGATTATTATAAATATATATATGAATGTAACAAAAGCAACCACTTTTTTTTTTACAAGAAACAAAGATTCTAAATATATTTAATTTAAGTTTAAAACTCACATAAAATAAGCTGCAATGACTGCCCATAAAAATAGGCAGAGTTTATGTAAAATGCATTCCCGCAGTCCATCCAATAGGGAAGCAGTTACACCTATTTAATTTGCATATTCATAGCATGATAATGTATTCATAAACTTCTGGTTTCAGTAGCGTGCATTTAGTATAGGGGCTTACAGTTTCCTTTTTGGGTGTTATTATAAGCAATAACGAATCGTATATTATTAATATCCGAATGCGCATTGCTTATAATCATAGCGGCACAGCTGTAAACAACATATTGTAAACTGTGGCTTTATAAATATATTAAAACTAAAAAAAAAAAAAATTAAATAGGTAATAGACATTTTTCGAGGGGTTAAAAAAAATTCTCGTTAGTCTAGGGGTTGTGTTCTTTTTCCTCAAAGCAACTTGCTCATTAGTCTAGAGTGGTACCTTATTCATATGCAAGGGCTTTTCCTGCGGCTGTTCCTTCATCCAGTCTGTGTGCTCTCTGTTAATCTTTAGCGCTGTGTTGCACCACTCCTCCCACAAACTCTGATGTCACAAACCACACGTCCACCCTGCTTCCAGTGCTTGTACATTGAGGCCCTGCAGCAGAGATGACTGAGGCACTAAGATGCGCATGTGTTACCCGGCAAGTTAATTGAATGCACATGCGGGCCGCCATGATGTTTCTACCTAGGTAGAACATCGGTATTGGGCATACATAATGAGAAAAAGTGGGTTTGGAGCAATAAGGAGAATAACAAGAAAACGGGCTGAAAAGATGTAATAGGTACTTATTACAAATATGTTATATATGTATTGAAGTTTTTAAAATAAATAAAACATTTTTTGTGTTTACTATCCCTTTAACAGCTCCTAAGTCGGCATTGCAGGACCTATAAATCAAAGCATACCTGAAGGGATTCCACTACCCGACAACACAAAGGGGACCTGAATAAAGTACTGTTACCTTAGAGTGCAAGAAAGCTTCAGATAAAGGTCTGCAGAACACTCTGAAGGTGGTATTCCTCAAGAGGTTTAGGTAACTGTGCAACACTGGGCCCACTCATTTAAGCCCTAGGTCTTTACCCTGCTGCACCTCTGACTTATTATTTGGATTAGCCTGTTTGACCGTGACAGCAGTTTATCTTCCCCTCTCCGGCTAAGTGAGTGAACTGTCTTCTTCATATAATATATTTTGCATACCTACCGGAGCAGTACAAATAATTACTACTACAATAAGAGTTTGCTGGGGCACTTCACGAGCATTTACTGTATTAGGACCTGGGGTTCCCTGACCAACAATACAACAAGGCGGACCACAAACCCGAGTATATCAGTCTTATTACATAGAGGAGGTCACTGGTCTTCATGGTTGGGCTAAAATCATCTGACACCAGGGGGGCTTTATCTTTACACTTATTGTATCTTCCTATGCTCTAAAAATAAGAAGTTAGTGTGTTCATCTATATTCTCTGTGGCTATCTTAGGCGTCTCAGCTGTTGTTTTATACTATGTCTCAAACTGCTAAACAAAAACATAAGCTAGTGCCTCACCCAAAAAAACAGTAGCAGACCACTTCAAAGAACAACCTCCTTCTACAGCACCAACAGCTAGGGACACTAATCCTGCTTTAGACATGCGCTACTCAGAGAGCAGTATGGATTCTCAGTCACCCATAACTGACAGCACAACCTCCAGCATTGGGAAAGTCCTGACCAGACGCATGAATATACTACAAGATACCCTAACCAAGGAGATTAAAGGCTCTACAGATGAGCTTCATAGGGATATAGCTGCTCTTGGCTAGCGTATTGAGACACTTGAGCGAAAATATGAAGATCTAGCTATTGACCACGCGAACCTCCTCTCCTATTCTCAAAATGTATCTGTTCAAATCTCTGATTTGGAACTTAAGCTAGCTAATATAGAGAACAGATCCTGACAGAATAACCTGTAATAATAGCCAGAGTTCACTTCTTTAATCACAAGGAGAGGATACTTTGTGCGCTAGTCAATAAACATACCCTCCCTCAACAATTCCAGCTAGTGGCGGTCTTCCCTGACATCTCAAGCTACACTCTTCAAAAAAGGAGGACATTCCGATCCAAAACGCAAACCCTAAGAACAGAGAACATTTGATATCACTGGGGTTATCCCACCAAATTAATAGTAACAAGGGATGGGGCTACCCATACCATCATTACCCCACAATAAGGACTTCAACTCCTCAAAGAATGTGGGTCAGGCTGCAAGAGAACCCTCAACCTCCAGACTATATCCTACTTTTCCTGAGTGGTGTCCTACGCCACAGAGGTCAACTACTTGATAAACTCACTATAGCAATGTTTTAGTACGGTATTGTAGAGTGTATCAGTTGTTCTATTTGATGTGTTGAGTTTGGTTAGAAGTTATTTTGTTCTAGCACCACAGGTAATTTAGTTCATAAGCTTACCAGCTCACCTATAATTATACTAGTAGTTTTACTTACTAATTGCTTTGTCCCCCTTCCTGGACTTGATCTAGGAGGGCCTACAGGCTGATCAATGGGGGAATCACATATCTAGTTCATCTCTAGTGTTAAGATAATAGTCAATAGAGTTGGGTTACAACTAACACATCTTAACCCCCCCTCAATTAGTCCAATCAGGTAAACCTAAGCCTAACCTAATGCTTGGGATACTGTACTGACATCCAAGATACAAAACTATTTGTACACAGTTCATCCCCCCCCCCCACACGGTGTCAATGCACCTTCTTTGTTACATATTTTGTAGCACACACCCCCTCCACATAAATACTTTTTGCATTCTCCCCTTATACGGGGACCGAGGAGGTCAATCCTTTTGATAGGTAAACCTCTTCTTCTGGTGGAACCTCACACCACCTTTACGGTGACATTAGAAAATAGGCAATTCGACTAGTCAGAGTGTCTCTTGTAAAAGCTTTGTTGAACCGATTATTGACTGTTGATTTACTGTTGTCACTAACACTAACTAGACAACTATTTACCTGCCACTACCTAACTTATACAGAAACTGTAGTTTGCTGAAAGACTCCTGACCCTACAGCTGTACCAGGTGGGGTAAGTACCCTCTGCCCTTCCTACAACCCTACATCTGCCCACCCCCCCCACTTTATCCTTTACCTCATCTATTTCCTCTCACTCCCTTACATAAGTAGTTAAAATGGAGAACTCACACAAAACTATCATATTCTCTACCCTAAATGCAAAAGACCTTAGGTCGCCTACTAAACAAAGTTTATTAACCAACTCCATGAAATATTTGAGAGCCCAGATTGTGTTTCTGCAAGAGACTCATTGGCTTGCCTCTTGCCCAGACCCATACAGATCCTCTGAGTATCCTACTCTACTCCTATTATCTTTTGGGGAAAGGTTGAGAGGCGTGGCAATCCTAATCCATATATCTATAGGCTTTGAACTTATCCACAAAGAGTCGGATTATCAGGGCAGATACCTAATACTGATATGTAAGCTAAATGGCTCATTTATATATGTTAGTGACGATATATGTCCCTAACCAATCCCAACCCAACTTTTTGAAAGATATACTCTCCAAAGTTGAGCCAATCAAAGCAGATACCATGATCCTGGGGGGAGACTGTAATATGGTTTGGGATCCAACAGTAGAGAAAAATGTCCAAACAAGTAAAGAAATTGATGCTTACACTATAAACACAGCTGCCAAATTCCGATCTAATATAACACAATATAATCTAAATGATATATGGCGAGCCCTCCACCCTTCTTACAAGGACTATACTTATTTCTCTAGACTGCACAACACATACTCTCGACTGGATTATTTTTTCACTGACTCTTGGACCCTTAATAGATACGGATATGCTCTTGGTCCAACCATGACGTTCAACTGTTTACCCTCACCACTGACATGACCAAAACTTCCAGATCTAGCTGGAAATTCCCAAAACAGCTACTACATAACCAGCAATTTAGAACTTCTCTCCAGACTTCTATAGCAGAGTTTATTGAGATAAACTAAGATCCTCAGATTCCGCATCAAACAGTATGGGCCTCTCTTAAGGCTTATATCAGAGGCATTTGCATTCAGAAGCAAGCAGCTATATGATCCCTATTCAGAGCCCCGCTGGGCTGTTTGGTTGCCTTGCTGAGAACTAAAGAACTTCTAAATAAATCATTGCCTTCTACACAATTGGCGAAATAAATAAAATTATTAAGGACACATATAGCCGAAAGGGAATTAGAAAGGGTGCAAGATGCGTATTCTCTTTTCAAACAGCTGTTTTACTATTCCTCGTAGCTGTTCTACGAGGAAGAACAGCTGCAGCTAGAATTCTGGCTATATTGCAAGGTGACAAATTGGTCAATTCCCCTAAAGATATAGGAGAGGCCTTCGCTGAGTACTAATCTAAACTCTATAATCTTAAGACCACTATGCTTGACTCTGAGTCTTCAATACAATTCATAATCACATTCCTAAGGAAATTAAAACTCCCATCCCTTTCCAAAACTGCTAGGGAAGAACTAAGCACTCCATTCACAGAGTCGGAACTTTCTTCAGTGATTAAGCACATGCAGAATAATAAGGCTCCTGGTCCTGATGGATACCCAGAAGCCTTCTATAAAATCTTTCTGGCAGACCTGAGTGTCATCCTCCTGAGGGTTTTCGCTGAAGCGCATGAAACTGGTTCACTTAGGAAATAATTTTTACAGGCAATCATCCTCCCTATACCAAAGCCTAATAAAGACATCACCCAATGTCACTGATTATTGCAGATGCCAAATTGTATGTCAAGCTCTGGGCGAACTGTCTTCGGCTCCTGCTTCCAAGTCTAATACATCCAGACCAAGTGGGCTTCACTTATGGTAGGGAAAGTCCTGATAATATCAGGAGAGTGCTAAATGTTTTTTCAGAGGCCTCCTGGTGCAGGTGTTTGATTCTGGCCCTGTCATTAGACGCGGAAAAGGCATTTGACAGGGTCAGATGGGACTGCCTATGGCAGGTGTTGACACAGTTTGATTTCCCTCAAGACGTTGTGGTGGCTATTCAGGCACTATATACTGATCCTTCATCTGTGGTCAGAGGACTTGACTTCTCCTCCCCAGAATTCTCTATTACTAACGGCACCAGACAGGGGTGTCCCCTATAACCCTTAATTTTTGTCCTAGCCATCGAACCTCTGGCCCAGGCCATACATAACTCCCCATGAATTCAAGATGTGCCGCTTAACGGGACAGGAGAGATGATCGCTCTCTTTGCCGACCACATTACCCTTTTCTTATCTAATACTATAGGCTTTCTACCCGAGATATTTGACATCATAAATTACTTTGGCAACTGCAGCTATTATAAAATCCATCTCCTCAAAACAGAGGCATTGCCTATCCATATACCTGCATTTGAGCTGGAGATCTTACAAACAACCTATTCCTTCCAGTGGTCTACAGACACAGTTAGACATCTGGGACTACAGCTAGGGCCGGATCTCGGGCTGGTGGTAGACAAAAACTACAATTCTCTGTTTCAGGAAGTTTCTGCGCTTTTTAACTCCTGGAGTTTTAGAAAGATCTCATGGCTAGGACGAGTAGCGTCGTTAAAAATGTCAATCCTCCATAAGAACCTGTACTATTTTAGATGTCTTCCTCTTGACATTCCTAAGGGGTTGCTTAGTAAATTTCAGTCCCTCTTCCAGAGACACATCTGGGGCTCTTCCAGACTCAGGATAGCAGCAAAAATATTACAAAAACGATTTGGTCAGGGAGGTATAGCTATGCCTAGTATCTATAGCTATTATGAGGCCTCTTGTCTGATGCACATCTTTGCTTGGGCTGACAAAGGTGAGCCACAGAGATGGAAGGATGTGGAGAAATCTAGTCTACCTGCAGGTTTGGGATTAGTGGATCTTCCTTGGATTCCAACCTATCGTTTAGACGAATTGAAGATTAACAATGCAATCATATGTGGTAATCTAGGGTCTTGGCAATCCCTTAGGCATTTCTCTGAAATTGCACCTCATCCTTCCCCAAATACTGTACATTCTATTCAAGGCTGATAGCTACTCTACCAGACATGCATAGTACCCAGTGAAAACAATGGGACTTACAATCAGTCTTGCACCTTTACTCGGCAGATGCTCTGCTCCCACCTCACAGAGTCAACTCTATTTTTCAAGACCCACCCTCATGGTTCCCGTTTGAATACACCAGATTGTATGATCTCCTACTTTCTTGTGGTTTCTTTAAATCTGAATGCCGCCACTTAATATCATGGGAACAATTATGGAAAATAAAGATGAAGATCCCCAAAACTCTCTCATGCAATTACACTATGATCCAGACATCTAATAATACTGACAGAATTTGGCAGCTTAAAGCCTGGGAACACAACATGATTACAACCATCATTGACAAAGAACTACACCGGGCCATATCACTAACAAAACACTGTGCAAACTCAATTGAATCCTATATGAAAATTCTCCTTAGGTGGTACTATACCCCTGCTAGGCTGTCACAGATATTTCCTGACCTACCTCCTTTGTGCTGGCAAAACTGTGGGGAGAGGGTATCAGACCACCGCATTTGGTGGAGTTGCCATGCTCTTGGTCCCTGTTGGAAGAAAGTGTTCCATATATGTGAAGAGATTGGAGTATCCCTACCACAGAGATCGGAGATAGCCCTCTTTCTCATTTTAGAGCTTCCCATTTCCCCCTCTCATACCTATGATCCCACTTCCTCCCCCCTCCTCCCCCTACCTTCTATTTTCTCTGAAACCCCCTTTGCCCCACCTGGAATAATAGCTGGAGCTGATTTCATTGATGTTGACCTATCTAAATTTCTACAGGTCTCTACAGGTTACTAGTACTATTGATTCACAACAGTTTATGTATTCACTCAAGTCTTGTTAAAACTGTTTATGGAAATTAAGCCTAAGATGCTTACTATATAGTTTATTTTTGTTATATAAGGTTGAACAATCATTAATGGGAACTGCAAAGAGCTCATATACCATGTTAGATAGTACATTATTGCATTGCAAATTGTTGAACACCAGATACTGTGATGGACAATAACCTGTGCAATGTGTGCATTTTTTCTTTAGAAGACATATGCGAAAATGTTTGTGTTTGCTATGTGTTTTCGCAAATTGCTGTAATCCTAATTCTTTCAATAAAGATTATTTTGAAATATATATAAAAAACAATGTCTTCATGGATTTGCTGTGTGCATAGGGTACAGTTATGCTGAAACAGGAAAGGGCCTTCCCCAAACTCTTGCCACAAACTTGGAAGTCTAATAGTCTAAAATATACTTGTATCCTCTTGCATTAAAATAACACTTCACTAGAACTAAAGGCACTCATGCAAACCCTGGAAAAAAATCCCCAGACTATTATCCCTCCTCCACCAAACTTTACAGTAGGCACTATGCATTCCATTAGGTAGCATTCTCCTGGCATTCGCTACACCCAGATTATTCCATCAGACCATCAGGAATTGAAACACAACATGTTTCCACTTCTCCAGAGTCAAGTGTCAGTTTGCTTTACATCACTTCAGCCAATATTTGGCATTGCACATATTGATGAGAGATTGGGTACAGTTACTCTGCCATGGAATCCCATTTTATATATATACAGTTGTGTTCAAAAGCTTGCATACCCTTAGAGAATTGGTAATATATGTACCATTTTTAAAGAAAACATGAGTGAGCATGTAAAACACATTTCTTTTATTTTTTACGGGATTAATATTAAACTGTAGAAAATGAAGAAAAAATGAGTGACAGCTCTCTAGGGACAGTGTCCTGCTAAACTCCAAAACAATAAATCTCACAAAATGTGAAAAGGAAATACAAATGAATACAGGAGAAGTGCTCCAAAACAGAGCTGACAGTCTTAAAAATGAATATTACAAAAAAGGGGAGATTTGATACATAATGTTCCATACCAGTTTCATAAAATAAGTAGTGAATTACTCACAATAGTTTTGACATTAAGAACGAAAAAGAAGCATAAATAAGTACAATAATAAAAGTACCAAACATAGAAATATCTCAAACCTTAAAAAACCTGTAAAAAATATTTACAAAAAGTCTAAAATCCAAATCCATAAAAAACATCCATGAATTCTTACTAGGATTATAATTCTAATTCTTCAAACTCTTATAGAAGGGATTTTTAAAAAAGAGAATGAAATGACATATTATAACATGAATTTATCAAAAGGATTAATGAATAATAACACATAGCACCAGTGTAGTACCATACAGGACCCCTCCTGGAACCAGAGACGTCCATCTGAGGACCCAAAAAAGCCTGCATGTAAAGTACACTTAGTTAAACCGTGTGGTCATTCATTCAGAAAACTACCCAAATCAAAATCTATATTCATGCCTGCTGGGGCTAGGGTATCTAAATCAAAAATCCATTTTGCTTCGGTTCTTAAAAGAGCATTTGTTGAATTTCCCCCTCTTCAATTTTTTTTGTGGTCTATCAATAATGTTATAATTAAAATGTTTAAGATTTCCATTATTACAGATTTTAAAATGTTTCGGTACTGGGAGGTCTTTGTTCCTATCTTCATTCATATTTTCAATAGATGAGATATGTTCTTGAATGCGATCACGGGCTGACCTCTCCGATTCCCCTACATATTGTGCCCCACAGCTACATTCTAAAATATATATAATGCATCTATCTGTACACCTATTTGTTCCTTTTATATGATATTCTTTGCCTGTAGAAAAAGATTTAAAAGATTTTTTCTTATTTCTTATTTTGTGAGTAATTCACTACTTATTTTATGAAACTGGTATGGAACATTATGTATCAAATCTCCCCTTTTTTGTAATATTTTTAGGAATGTCTTTTTGGAAAAAAGTCTTTTAAAGGGACAGTCTTGTCCAAAAAAAAACGTTCATGATTCAGATAGGGCATGTAATTTTAAACAATTTTCCAATTTACTTTTATCACCAATTTTTCTTTGTTCTCTTGGTATTCTCAGTTAAAAGCTTAACCTAGGAGGTTCATATGCTAATTTCTTAGACCTTGAAGGCCACTTCTTTTCAGAATGCATTTTAACAGTTTTTCACCACTAGAGGGTGTTAGTTCATGTGTTTCATATAGATAACACTGT
>CAJPDP010177196.1:0-14364 GCA_905336975.1 Bombina variegata variegata | reverse complement strand
TTATATACAAATACTGATTATAATATAGCTAAAGGCATTGTATTATATTTTTCCGTGGTTTGTAACACAGTGTGCATGAGTTTGTATGTTTATATATATATATATATATGTGTGTGTGTGTACATATGAATTTATGTATTTATATGTACATATATGTATTTAAAGACATATATCTACATATTAAACACATAAATACATATTACAATAAAATCCCAGCACCTGAGTCTTAGAATACTTTTATTCAATTTGTCACTTTCAAGAGTAGCTTTAAACAGCAAAACCATCAAATGTGGGGGTAAACATGTTCACATACTCCTCTTCACACAAACCCCATCCACCACACATAAACCGCTGCTCAAACTCACTTGCCAAAAAACACACCAGCAAGCAGAATCAGAAGAAAAAATATCAAAAATAATAATTGTTAATGAACAACCCCCAAGGCGTCCCAAGGGGGAATGACCAGCAAGACCTGCCAAAGGATTTCTCCAAAAAAGTTCATTGCCTCAGTTCTTTGCAGATATTTCTGTAATAAAGAGATGATACCTTCATGTAGGTCTCTTATAAAATGCAGTTCCAGTGTATCAACACCGATGACAATTAGTGGCCTTAAACAGCAAATATCTCTTATAGTAGGTTCACTTCACCACTATATCATCCATTATACAATGATTTACTGTCCCAATTTCTTTAGGGAGGAACATCTATGTTTCAATAGTACAGTCCCAGCTTATAGAGCACAATGAAATCCAATGGTTTAACACAACGTAACGGTTCTTACTTGACTGCCCGCTTACTGGCTGGAAATATCATGATAAACTGTCCCAATATCCTTGTAGGTAACAGTTATACCCATTCATAAACTGCATATGTTTTAAATTTTTCAATTACAATCACATTACATCGGGGTAAATTTTCATCTGGAGACTATGGCACCTGTGCCTGACAACCACTAGCACATATGAACCTTATTGTGCATCAATAATTGTGACAGAGCTATACAATCGTTATCCCCACTTCACACAGTTTCAATCTTCACTCACTCTACCCAATGAACAGCCCACTAAGTGTACTTCTTCCTCAGCCACAGTATAAGTACTACGTAAGTACAAGTATATTCGTGGGTTTATATCATGTAAAATGCTCCGTGGCATATGTGGTGTCAGTGAGACTCTCCCCAGCCGTGTGTGAGTGCTCGATAATGTATGCTGTCAGTAACTGGAATCTCCGATCTCCTACCTCAATATTACCGACCTCCGTGGATCTCCAGGTTAATGAGCAGCCTTACAGACACAGAGCCGTGCAGGTGATGGCGTCACAACTACTCTGATGCACGTTTCGGGACTCTGCCCTTTGTCAAGGAGAATACAGATGTGCATTCACAGGGTGCTTCTTATAGGTCAAAGTTGGATCATGATTGGAGCAACCCATACACACCTCCACATACGTACATACTGTGGGAAGACCTAACCGATATCTTTCATTCATATAAAACGGCTAAGTCTCTATCTCTTTCTGTGTGTGAATTATGGCAAAATCAGCGTATTGTAAATATAACACAGAACTGCCAACTAAAATAAAAGTAAAAAAACTCTAAAACTATAAAACGGTTATTTATACAAGAATATGGTTGTTCAAGCCATAATTAAAAAATGTTTCAAAATTGTTTCAAACCTATAGAAAGGAACAGCATAAAAATTTTCTAGGCAACCACGGCAGTGAGATTGTTACAAAGAAATCCACCCTTTTCACCCCACTATCTCATATATAATTCTGTTTGTCTCATAAACATAGTGATATTCTGTGCAAGTAATTACACAAAGTTGCCCCAGGAGATATACCTATTTAGGCCCCTGGGGACTAGAGTATCAAGTCTCCTGATCCATTGTGCTTCTTTTTTAAACAGTAACTTTTGTCTATCACCCCACCCCCACAGCAGAGTGGAGGTACTCCATCCACTCTCTGGAATCTAAGTTGGCTTTTATTGTGGGAAGCTCGGGTGAAATGATGTGCCACCTGGGTATCCTAATCATCTTTCCCTATTGCTGCCTTGTGTTGGCGTATTCTGTCCTTGACCAACTGTGTGGTTTACCTACATACGCCAGTCCACAAGGACATTTAACAACATAAATTACATATTTAGAATTGCAGGAAAATCTTCCTCTAATCGGAATCCTTTTACCTGAATCTCTCGTGGTTTCCTCATTGAGCCCAAGTCGGCTCTAATGAGGCCATCCCTTCGATTTTTTATTCCTTTTGTATGAAAAGAGTGGAATGTCATTGAATATATTTACCACCTGATTATCTTTCCTCAATAAATACCAATGTTTTAAAATGATATTTTTTAGTTTCCTGCTGTGGAAACCATATTGGCATAGAAATGGGACTGACAATGTCTTGGGGCTGGGGGAAATATCATGATAAACTGTCCCAATATCCTTGTAGGTTTCTTTTTAAGAAGACTTTTCCTTTCTATTTCAGCTACCTTGGCCATGTTTATATCCAGTACCTCCCTGGGGTATCCTCTTCTTGCAAATTTTTGTATCATCTCATCTAATTTCTTTTGACAGACTAATTGATTATCTACTATCTGTTTAGTTCGCAAAAGTTGACTGAGGAGTAAGTTGTTAATTAATGTTGGTGGATGGAAACTCTCATGTTCATGAAGAGATCACATCTCAGGCTTTCCCCCTTTACGGCAACTCTAGTATCAAGAAAACTCACATTCTCTACACTATATTCCACAGTAAATTTAAGATGATTGTTGGACATATTTAATCGGGAGACAAATTGTAACAACTCATCACTTCCCCCTGTCCAGACAAAAAAAAATATTGTTGATATATCTATACCAACCAATAACATAGTCTCTATACCCCTGGTCCCTGTATACCACTTCCTCTTCAAATTTACCAACAAAGAGGTTGGCATTAGTAGGGGCTACATTTGAGCCCATTGTAGTCCCCATCTTTTGGACATAGAATGTGTCCTCAAAGAGAAAATAGTTCTTATATGGTATAATTTCAAACAAATCCTGAATAAGTCGCCTCTGACTGGGTGAGTACAATCTATCCTTGTACAAAAAATGGAACACATTCTCAATGCCCAAGTGGTGAGGGATAGAGGTATAGAGACTTGCAATGTCCATTGTGACGAGTATGCTGTTCCGAGGGATCACCTGGAATGAAATTCTGCACAAAAAAGCAGTAGTGTCCTGTAGATAAGACCTCAAATAGCCTAAGAGAGGTCTAATCAGTTTATCTAGAAAGATTGTATACCTCTGTCACAATTATTGATGCACGATATGGTTAATATGTGTTAGCGGTTGTCAGACACAGGTGCCATAGTCTCCAGATGAAAATTTACCCCGATGCAATGTGATTGCAATTGAAAAATTTAAAACATGCAGTTTATGAATGGGTATAACTGTTACCTACAAGGATATTGGGCCATTTTATCATGATATTTCAAGCCAGTAAGCGGGCACTCAAGTAAGAGCCATAAGGTTGTGTGAAACCATTGGATTTCATTGTGCTCTATAAGCTGGGACTGTACTATTGAAACATAGATGTTCTTCCTTAAAGAAATTGGGACAGTATATCATTGTATAACGGATGATATAGTGGTGAAGTGAGCCTACTATAAGAGACATTTGCTGTTTAAGGTCACTAATTTTCATCGGTTTTGATACACTGGAACTGCATTATATAAGAGACCTACATGAGGGTATCATCTCTTTATTACAGATATATCTGCAGACTGAGGGTATGAACTTTTTTTGAGAATTTCTTTGGCAGGTGTTGCTGGTCGTTCCCGCTTGAGACACCTTGGGTGTTGTTCATTAACAATTATAATTTTTGATATTTTTTCTTTTGATTCTGCTTGCTGTAGTGTTTTTTGGCAAGTGAGTTTGAGCAGCGGTTTATGTGTGGTGGATGGGGTTTGTGTGAAGAGGAGTATGTGAACATTTACCCCCACATTTTATGGTTTTGCTGTTTAAAGCTACTCTTGAAAGTGACGAGTTGAATAAAAGTACTCTAAGACTCAGGTGCTGGGATTTTTTGTATTATTTATCAACAGGGTAATTAGACTAGACCCTATCCCGGGCACGAGCATTTAGTGATTTTCTTAATTTGATTGTATTAGCGGTGCTGTCACTTAGTGTATTTAACTTAAATACATATGTACACATATATAGACATAGCTATAAGTGCATTGGAGCCCTTTGCAGTTAAGTAAATGAAAAGATGTAAATGCATATTTATGCAATATTCCTTTTTAATAAAGTGTTATACAGTGTATTTACAGTAAATGTTAAACATTGCAATATTCTGCACATAGCAGAATATGTTCTTTATATTGTTAAAAAGATATTCCAATATATATCTGTATATGTCTATACCTATATATAATATATAAGTATATATATAAGTATAAATATATTTTACCTCTGTAATTTCCTTGTATCTAAGCTTCTGCAGACTGCCTACTTATCTTAGATCTTTTGACAGACTTGCATTTCAGGCAATTAGTGCTGACTCCTAAACAATTCCACAAGCCTGAGCACAATGTTATCTACAGTATATGGCACATATGAACTAACGTCCTCTAGCTTTGAAAAACTGTCAAATGCATTCAGATAAGAGGCTGTCTTCAAGAGCTTAGAAATTAGTATATGAGCCTACCTTGGTTTAGCTTTCAACTAAGAATACCAAGAGAACAAAGCAAATTTGATGATAAAAGTAAATTGGAAAAATGTTTAAAATGTCATGCCCTATCTGAACCATGAAAGTTTAATTTGGACTGTCCCTCAAACTTGCAAAAATACAAGTTACTCGGGGTGCTTGCTGTATGCATTGGAGAAATGCATGTGTGTTTGTGTGTGTATAAGGTAAATAGATAATTTGTTTGTTTGCTTAAATCAACTCTGCAGGAAATGTGCTGCAGGCCCAAGACTGGTACAAACTGAATCAGCTCCAGAAGATAGAAGCATGTATCAGTTGTCAGGAGGTGAACAGAAGAGCAATTAGTACTCAGGACAGGGTTTAGCAACAGGTAAGCAGACAGAGACCAAAAGTCTAAAAGGGATAAGCAAAATAATAATCCAGATTACTGTTCCTTAGGTCTGTAGCCAGGTAATCAGCCACAGTTCAATGTAGAGGCAATGATGAGACAAAGAGCTTTAACCAATAAACATACAAGGTCAGAATCAAAGGTACAGGCCAGAAACAAGAATGCCAGGCTTACATAAAGATTAACCAAGCACAGATTGATGTTAGCAGACACCTTATAACACCTCTTCCATAGATTGTGGCACCAAAACACTCACTTCCAATGTTCAGGTCACACATAGTGCTAACCTTAGTGCAGAGAACACAGCTCTATTAGCAAAAGAGCTCTGAAGTCCTGTATGCTAAACTTAGTACACATTTCTGAATTCAACTTCAACATAGGGAACCATACAGTGCATCTTACAATAACCCAGGACTTTAGCTGATATATCAATATCAATATTTCATTCAATTTAAAATATTAACATCAAATTTTCACTGATCTCTTATTAAAAACATTTGATATCAACATAAATGTTATATTAAGATCCTAAACCCTACTGGCCATTACTAATTTAGTGGTTGATCAGAATCTGCAGTTTGATACTTATCAGCATGTTAACAGCTGTGGAAAAGCCATTTGTCTTGTGAACATAATTGCAATGTGCAACTTTTATTGTTTATGAGGAGTTTGCTGAAAAATGTCCCCTATTTTGTGCCAATGCCAGTCCTGTTTTACTGATCATAATCCATATTCTCTATTCTTAACAACACAGTTAGGGGGGCATTGTCCACAGGTAAAAGTACTCAATAAACCATAGAAAACAATTTTTCTAATTATTACAAATTACCCCAAAAACATTTCTGAATGGAGCACGGGTGTTTTGCCACATGAAGCGACATCCCTGAATGGATACAAAGTGTATCTGATCAATTGATTAAAGTAAAAAAGTAATAGCAATCACTTTTACATTGCTATAAATTAGCAATGTTGATAACCCAATGACGACACATGCCAACCAAACTGATAATGTCCCTGTTCAAATCCTTTTTAAAAAGACAAATATTACAAAAATTTAATTAGCATCACTACACAAAATTAAAAGTGATCAATCAATTTACAGGACTTTCAACCTATGATGTAATTTTTAAAGCATTAAAATTAAAAAAAAATTGTCCTTAATCAAAAATTTCATAAAGATTGGTGCATCAGTTTTTGCTATAGGCTTGGCTAATTGTTTCTATAAGGAAATAAACCAACAATTATTTTTTTTCATGATCCAGATAGAGCAGGCAATTTTAAAAATGTTTACTTCTATCTTCCATTATCAAATTTGCTTCATTCTCTTATTATCCTTTGTTAAAAATCATACCTAGGTAGGCTCATGAGAAGAAATGGAGCTAGGGGCTAGTTGCTGATTGGTGGCTGCATTTATATCCCTCCTGTCATTGGCTCACATGATGTGTTCATTTAGCTCTTAGTAGGTTATTGCTGCTTCTTCATCAAGGTATACCAAGACAATAAAGCAAATTTTATAATAGAAATAAATTGGAAAATTTTCTTAAATGTTATGCACTTTTTGAATCATATAAGGTTTTGAATAAAATGTTCATTTGTGATGCTAAAGGACGTAAAACCCAAACATTTTCTTTTAACTCAACAAATTTACTTTAAATCAAATTTATATATACAAAGTTGTCTGGGGGGCGGAGCTTGGCCGTTCAGGAACATGGCCGTGTAGAGAAACAGCTCCTAGGCCCACGCTACCTAATACCAGCAGTCATCACAGACCAAGGTCCCAAAAACCACATTAACACCCAGCAGAACGTCACCTAAGCACCTGGGTACCAAAACGGACAGCCGGAATTGCAGTCACTGAAAGCGCAACACACATCAGACTCAGACATCAGACTCAGAGTGGGCTGGACACTGAGGGAGGGCCTAAGCACTTGCAGCCCAGAGGTGAAAGAGGACACACGCAATGGAGCTGGGACTCGCACACAGACTGATCAACGCATCGGCAGATTCACTGAAGGGTAAGCAGCTCCACTGCAATACCAGGCGCCTCACATCACACGCAAAACACGCGTAGGGCCTACAAACAAACAGCTCAGGAGGATAAGGCAGGTGGAGCAATAAGCAGCGCATCCAAGCCACAGGGTACTATCGCAACGCACACAAACAAACATTCGGATCCACACTGTGGCCAAGATACACGCTGCAAAAACGGATGAAGCAGGTCATATAAGAAAATAAATAGAGGCCTAACCGCAACTCGGTCCACAGGCCCTAACCCCTACAGAAACACACAGTGCATAGCTCCGCACAGTCAGAAGGAAGTGCATCCAAAGTAAACAGCTCTTGCAACATTAACCCTTTAGAAGCAAAGCAAAAACTCCACTGCCTCAGTATACTGCAGAAAACAGCAGACAGCATCTTAAAATAAAGCATACAACAGAAAAGGACTAAAAGAATAATAAACAAGAAAAAATGAGGAGCCAGCAAACAAATTTATCCTTTCTTTCTATATACATACACAAATATGCCGGGATGCAGATCTGCAAAGCCAGATAGCAACTCACACTCCAAAATGATGCAACAATTCCTAAAACCAATAGAAGGATGCCCAACACCTGCAAACCCTGACCATGGGACTCAAGCCCCAATAGAAAGACCACAAGACCTACTGCCTGTGCCACCCGAGACCACCAATATAACAAAAGAAGACCTAAAATCATTGTGCACTAAAGATGACCTCAGAGAAATGATATCTGAGGTCAAAAACTGGTACGGTGACTTAAAGAGAGATATGACAAGAGTGACGCAAAGAGTCACAAGTTTAGAAGAAAATCACAATACAACTTGTAATGATATACAACACATGTCCCAATTAGTATACGACCAGGAGGAAACCATATACAATTTACTGGAAAAAGTGGAAGATTTAGACAACAGGGGGAGGAGGAACAACCTCAGGGTGCAAGGAATTCCTGAATCTATACAACCAGGAGCTCTAGAAGGCTGCCTACAGGACTTATTTCGCACAATAAAAGGGAACAATAGCGCACCAGAAGTACCAAAGCAACACCTCGAGACGTGATACTAAAGTTACTCCATTTTAAAGATAAGGAAGAAATCCTAAAATATTCAAGGCAAAAACAAGGCATAACCCACGCAGGGAATCGCATACAGATCTTTGCAGATCTCAGCCCTGCAACACTTCAGAAGTGAAGGGAGTTAAGCCACATCACTACTGCCCTAAGAGAAAACAACAAACCCTACAGGTGGGGCTTTCCGGTAAGCATCATTGCGACCAGAGGGGACATCACCGCAATTTATAAAAATCAGGACGATTTCACACATTTCTGCGAATCATTGCAGATCAGCATTAAGTCACGGGAGCAGCTGAAAGATGGCAACCCTGCGTCACAAATAGCCAAAGACGGGACTCGACCCACATTGGGGAAGAATGCCAGACAAGAACCAGCAACACAATCCAATGCAACAAGCATTTCTTCTGAACAGGAGAACCCACCTCGAGCACATGGTAGCCCACAGGAACAGGAGCGAAGGGACACTAACACATGAACTGGGAGAACAGGTCGTACACATAACTAAAATGTTGATATTTCACATGTTGGATTAGGTAGCGGGGATATTACCCTGCACACTAATTGTTATTCTTTCTGCAATATTGTTAGTATTGTATTATTCTTGATCACACCGTTTACATTTACCACACGGCCTATTGTATATTGAATTACTATTTAAAGTTCGCACCTCTCACCTGATTAGATAAGCTTGACAGGCACATAGATTAATCATAAAACAACACAAAGAAAGCAGTAAACATATAGCATACGAGATAACAGTGAGCACCCCTAGATACCCAAACCACACAAAAACAAGAGACTCAAAACAACATCATTAAGGCCGACCACCAATAGACAAGATGCCAACACACACTCTTAAGCTGATATTTATCAGTGCAACAGCCCAGAAAAGAGATCAATTGCATTTACTCAATTGTATAAAGAAGGAGGCGATATTCTATCCATACAAGAAACACACTTCAAGAGAGGCAGGGAACCTAGATTCATAAACCATAGATACAGAACTTTCTATTTAGCATCTGGAAACACTAAGAAAGGAGGGGTAGGCATCTTTGTTAAGAACTCGATCCCTTTTAAACCAACCTTCATACTGAGAGATCCTGATGGCTCTTACATACTAATCAGGGGTACTTTGTACAACTTGCAAGTGACGCTAGCTAACACTTACCTACCTAATCAGGGGCAACACATGAAATTCAAACAAATAGCGCAGTTATTGCTAGAGCACACAATTGCCGTCCTATATCTAACAGGGGACTTTAACTTGCCTCTAGACCCTGCACGAGACACCTCCACGGGCAAAACAAGCACGCCACAAAAGGTTATAAAAACCATAAACACACAACTCCATTCCCTTAAATTACATGACATCTGGAGGAATTTGAATCCTGACACACAGGATTATACCTTCTACTCCCACCCGCACCAGGTATACACCAGAATAGATTACCTGATAGCAGACCAGATAGGGTTATCATTAATAGAAAGCTCTAACATACTCCCCATTACGTGGTCTGACCATGCACCAGTACAATGTACAATAGCATGGCCTGACATACCCACACGCCCCTTCATATGGAGACTAGACGAACATACTCTAAAATGCCCCTTAGTAAAAATAGCAGTTGACTCGGTACTGGGACACTATTTTGAGGAAAATACTTCAGACAACATGCCCAACACCACAATTTGGGAGGCCCACAAATGTGTGGCCCGGGGAGAATTTATCAAATATAAAGCAAGAGAGGTTAAGGAGCACCACCAGTTTACAAACTCCTCGTTATCTCAAATCAGATACTGGGAAACAGAGTTAAAAAAAACCCACTTCCACTGCCACACTACAAGCACTAAGATCAAGACTGACTTAACTAAACACCTCATCAAAGAATACCAACGAAAGGCCTCCATATTACAGCAAAAGTACTTTGACATGAATGACAAAATTGGGCCCTCGCTAGCTAAAGCACTGAAACGGAAAAAAACTGAACACTCATATATATACACTAACGGATGCAGGGGTTAAGCAAAACGACAGTAAGAAAATAGCAGAGACATTTAGACTATATTATGAAAAACTCTAACATTAGAAATGACAGTTCACAGACGGACCTGGACAAATACTTAGAGGAAATCAGATTGCACACACTTAGGGCAGAAGAAACGGAATCCCTAGATAGGCCAATTACGAGCGAGGAAATAAAAACAGTCATAAAAAACATGCCAAATGGCAAAAGCCCTGGGCCAGATGGTCTAGGAATAAAATACTATAAAACCTATATCTATCGACTGTTAGCGCCCTTGACATCCCTTTATAACTCGCTGCTGAAGGAGGGCGGGTTTACTGACCAAATGCTAGAGGCAAACATCACTGTACTTCCCAAGCTAAGAAAAAACCCAGACAGGCCAGAAAATTTTCGCCCCATCTCACTTTTAAATTCGGACATCAAAATATATGCCAAAATTTTGGCCAATAGAATCAACAGATATTTGCCCAAATTAATACATCCAGATCAGGTGGGGTTCGTATCGGGAAGAGAAGAGCGAGATAATACGCTAAAGGCGCTGCAGCTGATGGCATATGCACAACATCAACACATCCCCTCAGTGTTCGTCTCGACGGACGCTGAAAAAGCTTTTGATCGGGTACATTGGCCATTCCTAAAAGCAGTCGACCAAAATGAAATTTAGCAATACCTTTACAGAACGAATTTTCGCATTATACAGAAAACCCACAGCCAGAGTAAAAGTGAATGGCCTGCTGTCCAATAGATTCACAATAAGAAACGGTACCAGGCAAGGATGCCCTCTGTCGCCGCTCCTCTTTGCTATGACAATAGAAGTCTTTGTACAGAGGATCCGCAAAGATAGGTTCATCACAGGGATCCCCACTAAAACATGCGAACACAAATTGGCACTATACGCGGACGATGTACTCTTAACACTAACCAAAGTAGACAAATCACTTGACAAAGCACTGACCACTTTTGGGAAGTACAGGTATTTCTCCAACTTCCCCCTCAAAATTACTAAATCAGAGCTACTGAACATTAAATATAATCCACAGGAACTAGAGGAGACACTACAGGGTTGTACACTGAGACAGCAAAAGGAAAAAATTAAATACTTAGGGATAAATCTCTCCCCAGACCAACAAGTCTTATTCCGAGAAAATTACAAAGCACTCGAAAATACACTAATTGCTGATCTGTCCGGATGGAAAAACAAGTCAATCTCATGGGTGGGGAGAATTAATGTGGTCAAAATGAATGTGCTCCCCAGGTTGCTGTACCTACTTCAAAGCACACCAGTTCCACTCCCTAGTAACTATATACACAAGATACAAAATCTAATAGAACAGTACATATGTGGAGGAATCAGACCCAGAGTAGCTAGAAAAACACTACATGCCCAGGGATAAAGGAGGCCTTGGGGTACCTAATATTCAAATATACAAACAAGCGATCACGTTACACAGACTCCTTGATTGGTGCCTCAAAGACCCTAATAAAATATGGGTGCAACTGGACTGTGATGTTATGAATACTAAAAATGTTGGTCTGGGGGCCTGGACCCATGAGAAAGATAGATCAGTAGCGACAACAACATACCCTTTGTTAATGGACTTTTACACACAATGGGACAAAATAATCAACACCACTATGAAAATATCCTCGAAACACTCCCCATTGACACCAATATACCAAAACGCTGCAATACCCTGGAACTGCTTGGAAAGAGAGACAGATTACAATACACCCTTTGTAGAATGCACCCTAGCGGAACTGACCATAGACGGCAAACTCAAAACACACTCTGACATCATGGAAGAGTTACCTGATATAAACATGAAACAGAGACTGGCCTGTTTGTGACATGAACAGCTGTTTTANNGCATGTTAGCATCAAGTTTTTAATTGGATCAAATAAAATATGAACGTTTTACTCAAAGTGGCATTCTACTCTTTTTATAAACATGAATTGGCTTACTCATATTCAACTAAGCCACTATCTAGCAACACATAAACACAAAGTTAGCTTAATGAGACAACTAACCACATTTGAAAAGTTGTGCACACGGAACTCACCTACAGCACATGCAATCTCCCTAATATATAAACTCCTACTTGAAAGAGACCCTCAGACACTCCCTACATATACAAAACAATGGGAAAAAGAACTACATACAGAGATCTCCTTTAAACAATGACAACTAGCCTTTCAAATAACTAAAACTTCAATTTCACTGAAAGTGCAGGAATCGAGCTACAAATTTCTTGCGATGGTACCGGACACCGAGCAGACTGCAGCGTATATAAAAACATGCCTCGGGCAAATGTTGGAGAGATTGCGGGGGCGACAGATCGCCAACACACATTTGGTAGGACTGCAACAAACTAGACAATTATTGGGTGGGAATACTAAGCCACATGGAACACACCATAGGAAAACCACTGCAAAACAGCATAACAACATTGCTGTACTTAACATTACCCAAACTAGAATGTAAAGCAAGCAAAACCTTGCTGTTGCTCATGCTTAATAGTGCCAAACTATTAATACCAAAACACTGGAAATCCAGAGTTGTCCCTACTGTTGCGGAATGGAGGAGACAAGTAGACACACTTCTTAACTTAGAAAGATATCACCATGTTCAACAGGGAACAGTTGACATACATGAGCTCATGATTGAGAGGTGGGCAGCGAACAGGCGACACCTAGAGAGTTAAATACAGGTTAATAATCTAGACGAATAAAGCCAGCTTGAATAGGAATTGTTAAACAGGTTGAGAGGTCGAACACATGTTCAACTGTTATTACATAAAAAGCACTGTAAAACAAGCTTGCATCTTATGACACTTATGTCTACAGTTTTGTATCTGTCATTTCTTTTTTGTGCTGCTTTTTCTCCCCTCTGGACGCATCGCAAAAGTCTGTCACTCCTCCAGAGCCGGCAGGAGCATACAATAGACTGATAAAGACAATGGGCTGCAATGTTTTGTCTTGGACATTTTACAATCTATTGCAAATAACCCGAAGGAGCAAACAAGCCCTAATCTTGCATTGAACTATACCTCACATAATGTTATGTTTTCTTATTCATTCATTTCTGTACCTTTGCATAATCTTTTAATAAAAATATTATTTAAATATATATATATATACAAAATTGTCTAATTTCATTTTACTTTTCGGGCCTCAAAATTACAAGCACTTTAAAAACAGGGTTTAACATTAAATAGTTCAGCAGAAGATACTCTAAGTAGTATAATATTAATACTAGTAGGTCTCTCCCATTTCTAGGTTCATTTTATTTTTAATATTAGAGATGACACAATCAAAAGCAGAGGCAATTCAGTCAGTAGAGCAAGCATTCTCACTTCCTGTACAAAATAAAGAAAAGAAAAAGCTATAGAGAACACCTTATTGATATACTCTTTTAAAACTACAATACGGAAAAAAAACATATCTGAAGAATAGAGGTGTCGTAACGTTAACACATTAATGCCTTAGTAAGATTGTAGTGCAATGGCAGCATGTCTAGAGGTACCTCAGTTTATATGTGTGACATAGCAGTAATAGATCATCACCACTGGTGAGGTACAGATCTATTTTTGTTGATGGAGGTTGCCTATGAATATAAAGTTTTTTAGTTTTTTTTAATATTTAAGCGCTTTTTATTTCTCTTAGTACAAAGAAATTGATTAACTTAATTTGTATAATAGTGTCATTTCAGATCTGACATTTTTAGCTGCCATAAATTACCCAAATTAGGGCCAGATTACAAGTGGAGAGCTAAATATCTCTTTCATAAAAGCAATATTTGTGCTTCACTGAGTAATACCAGCGCACGCTAATGTGCGCTGGTATTACAAGTTGTCAGCAATGGGAATGCAAGGTTGCTTTCGCATTGCTTGAAAGCATTGCACTCACGAGAGAGCGTTTCCATAGGCTCCAATGGGAGCCTCATCCTGCTGCTGTCCCAGGCGGCATCAGAACCTAAGCCCAGCAAAAGGGGTAAGTGGCGCAGCGATGGTAGCAAATATAAATATATATGTACAGTATATGCTTATATAAATATATATTTATGTGTTAATATGTGTATACAGGTGGCCCTCAGTTTACAACGGTTCAATTTACACCATTTCAGAATAACAACCTTTTTTTCCAGTCATGTGACTGCTATTGAAAAGCATTAAGA
>CAJPDP010177016.1:0-11599 GCA_905336975.1 Bombina variegata variegata | reverse complement strand
AACCTGTCCGCCTGCTCTGAGCAACATAAGACAGTTTGGCGCCATAGTAACGCATCACACAGGATTTGGCGCGAAAATACACCATCTTAGTTATACTGTTGCGCAGTTCCATATTACCACACACCGGAGGGTAAAGACATAGTACTGCTTGTTAAAGAATACCCAAACAACCTCAGCTTTTCATAGTGGACCATCCGGTCTGATAATAACTGCCTTCTCACATATATACAATGCTCCTAGTTAACTTTTGGAGATACTGGACAGAAAATCTTTATTCCTCAGCAGGTAGATGCCTCTCTCCCCAGGGGAGGCATTCTATCACCTGGAAAGTATTATATGACCATAAGACTTACATTATTGGAACTGCTGTTCTAGATCTAAGTGTCATATATCGATATATAGATAACCTCACTTTAGCTAATAGGTCACGCTGTTTGTTTGTTTTACTTGATGGGAGAAAGCATTGCAGATTGCTTATATGAGATGGAGGTCCCAGCACCCTAAGCTTCATGCAAGATTGCTCAAAGTTATACAGGTCTTATACTATTCAAAACCCATATAATTGTTATATGTACCTGAGAAAAAACAACTTGTCTGACTATATTGCTCAAAGATACTGGTATAGCACACACCTCCTCCTTTCCTGCTGTACTGTGTTACAGTGGGTCATATCCTCTCTCCTTTTTCCGACCTGGTCAAGTGAGGACGCCATCCCTGAGGTGTTGTGCTAAATAAGGTCTATCTGTCAAAGGCTTATCATTAACCACTGTGGGTTTTGTTCTCTTTAAATTTAATGCAGACAAAACATAAAATTCCATAAAGAGATCAACCCGAATTATGTCCGCACACTAGATCCCTGGATGGGGGGGAGATGGAGAGGCTAGGCGACTGACACATTACTTGGAGCTAGCTCAAACATTTGGAACAGAGGCTGAAGCCACCTACAGAGACTCATACATAAACAATAGTCCAAAGAAATAACATCTCTAAAGCTATATCCCTTATTGATCCTGGTCCTTGCGGAAGTGATTCCCGCTGTTATCAGCTTAAAATGGCACACTCAAACAAGAAAAAGCATCAACAAAGATCGGGTGACGGTCCTAAATGCACAGTAGCTGACCACTTCTCTAATAGAATGCTCTCAGACAGGGAAGGTTCAGATGACGAATCAAGAGATTCGCTTCCCTCATATAAGGGAATTCCTGATCCAGAGTCTCTTTCAAAGGGGAAAACAGCCCATTCTGACTCAAAGATATTGGACTCGATAAATGCATTATCCTCGAAGATAGACACCCACTACACCTCACTCAGGTCTGAAATTCGGAGCTCTGTGGCAGAATTACGTAGAGATCTAAATATACAAAATGAAAGATCTGAAACCTTGGAAAGAAAACATGAAGACATGACTGTCGATCAGGCTAATCTGCTCTCATATGCCCAATCATTGGCTGAAATCATCAGTGACCTTGAATCCAAGATGGCGGACATTGAAGATAGGTCCAGAAGGAATAATATCAGGATAAGAGGTATCAAAGAAGATGTTAGTCCCTCTGAACTACCTGACTATCTGCTTGCCCTTTTCCAAGTCCTTCTGGGCCCTCTCAAAGATACAGAAGCACTGATCGACAGAGCTCACAGAGCTATTAAACCGAGAACAATGGCTTCAGAATTACCAAGAGATGTTATTGTTCGTCTCCACTATTTCACCTTTAAGGAAAGATTGATGAGAGCCTCATTTTCCAATAAAACGCTTAATGAAAAATACCCAGGGGTACAACTGTTTCCAGACCTTTCCTCTTTCACCCTGGCAAAAAGGAGATCATTTGCACCTATCACATTGGGCCTGAGGAAAGCTGGGATCAAGTATAGATGGGGTTTCCCAGTGAGACTTTTCTTTCAACACAATAAAAAAAGTTATGTAGTTTCTTCACTTGAACAGGGATTGAGACTTTTAACAACTCTGGGTCTGGGGCAGCAGGCAGCAATATCAGATCCTGTCCCAGCTCTCCAAAGGAACTTAAGACCATCAGCAGCAGAATGGCAACCTCTATCTAAAAGGCCAAACAAACAACAAGATAGAGCCTCAACAATTTCAACGGAAGATCTGAGTACCACATAAAGTTTCAATTAAGACTTTCTAAAATCTCCCAGTACCAGAGCTGGATACCCAACTACCTAATTAAGGGTGTGGTTGATAGAAGCAGATAATCCAGATCTGCAGGTCAATTACACTATTTAGTATGTTTTGCAAGTGTTAAGAGAAGTTATGTTTTTTAACTATTATTCTTTATAGATAAGATAAGAATGTTCATAGATTTTAGCTTAATAATTAGAAGTCTCAAAGGATCATTGAAACCCGAAATGAATAATACTAAGGTTGGTTATGTATTAATGCTCCTTTTCCATCACTATATTGAAGATGAGAATATAGTTATGCACAAGGGAAGATGTAATGTTGTTGTATACATACAAATTGTTTCCCTTTCCCTTATTCTTTTGTAATAGTGTTTCTTCTGCTATTTTCTCCACTTAGACTCTCCCCCCCCCCACACACATATTTTGCTCCTTTTTTCACCCTTACATCAGGCTTACCTCAGTGGTATACTATAGACACTTTATATTGAGTTTCAATCCCTACTGAGATAACCATTGAAACAGAAATACTATATAACTAAGCACTGTAAGAGGCCTTCGCTCCCACCCCTCCTCCTCTTCCCTTCTCCTTCCTCCCTCTCTCTAAGTCAAACCAGGTTAAACTTCTCATATAGTGTTCACTCCTTTATAGGTGGACAAATAAGCGGTGTTTATCCGCTACTCATATAATATCGATATAAGTAGCTTCTATATTTCCCTATATAAGGAAACTGAGAACAGTGCAATTGGATATTGAGTAACTCGTAGACAAAGTTTCCCTCCTCCCCCTCCCCCTTTTTTTTTTTCTCCTTCCCTTTAAACTCCTTTCCTTCTTTCTTCCCTTTTTCCATTTCTAATTACTTATTCCCTTGTTTATTTAATGCATGTATAATAGAAAATGTCTGGCTTAAGGTTTCTCTCACATAATACGCAGGGTTTAAACTCCCCGACCAAGAGAAGCTTACTCCTCAACCAACTTAGGCGAAATAAAATTGACGTAGCATTTGTCCAGGAAACGCATTGGACACCACAGAGAGGTGAGAAGTTTCAATTCCGCAATTACTCACATATTTATAGAGCCTCCCACCACACTAAATCTAGAGGAGTAGCCATTATGATTAAGGACTCAGTTAGTTTTGAAGAAATATATAGTGAAACCGACCCACAGGCGCAATATATTTTTCTAGTATGTAAGCTTAATAATATGCTTTTCACCCTGGTAAATGTATACTCCCCCAATGTAAAACAGACACGATTCCTTAAAAAAATATTAGGGAGGGTAACATCTATTAGGCAAGGAGAATTATGTGTAGGAGGGGATTTCAACCTTACGTGGGACACTGACATAGATAAATTGGTGCCTCCTACATTTAAAAAAGATAGGTCTGCACAATCCACGGCAAATGCGTTTAGAAGAGTTATGTTTCATTTCCAATTATATGACGCTTGGCGAGCTCATAACCCATCGGTCAGAGATTACACTTTTTATCCTCATGGTTCGTTTTCCAGGATAGACACTTTCTTTGTAACAGCCAAACTGTTAGATAAGTTAGAGGACTCCAAGATTCTCCCAATTTCGTGGTCAGATCACCATTCAGTGACCCTTGAGATTGGCCCGATCATTCCTAGTGAGGGATTTACATGGAAATTAGCAGATTGGTTAATTAAGTCACGGGCAGATATACAACATGCTAATGAGGTTCTGAGAGAATACCTGAAATTCAATGACGATGGCCAGACAAGCTATCAAACTTTATGGGCTACTCTTAAAGCGTACATGAGAGGCTACTATATCAAGATAGCGGCCAAAAAGGAAAGAGGGGGCACATTAGCCGAATTAACATGTAAATTTAGAGACTGTCAGCTTAAAATCTCTAGAACCTATTCCATGGAGGTTAACGAGCAAATACAAATGATTAAAAAACAGATTAGACATTTAGAACTTTTGAGAGTCCAGAGAACGCTAGATAAGTTCAAACAGAGATTTTATTATTGTAATAATAAGCCCACCACATTCCTAGCGAATAAATTACGTAATCGAGTTGCTCAGAAACGAATTGTAGCCATTAATAGGGGTGACGTACTAGTGTCTTCTCCAAAAGAAATTGGGCTAGCCTTTGGAAAATTTTACAAATCCCTCTACAACATTCAGTCAACACAGGACAAACAACCCCCAATGAATGATGCAATTAGCTCTTTCTTAAAGTCCCTAGATCTTCCCACTCTGTCTGATGACCATATAAAAGCTTTAGGAGGTCAAATCTCGATTGAAGAGATTAAATTGGCAATTAAACAACTTAAGATAGGAAAAGCACCCGGACCAGATGGGTACTCGGGTAAGTTCTATAAGTCGTTTTCCCAGCTGATCATTCCTGTTCTATATAAAATTTTTAATGAGATCATGCAAATATAGTCACACTGTTAAAACCTGACAAAGACCCAGTTGAATGCGGAAGCTACAGACCAATATCATTAATAAATATAGACACCAAGCTATATTCCAAAATCTTTGCTAATCGCCTAGCTAAAGCGGTCCCAACATTGATACATGGGGACCAGGTGGGGTTCATCCCTGGTCGGGAGGGCCCCGATAATACTAGAAGACTGGCTCATATAATGTCAGAAGCGCAGAGAAGAAAGGTCCCCCTCCTTGCCCTGTCTCTAGACGCAGAAAAAGCGTTCGACAGGGTGAGGTGGGATTACCTTTGGGAAGTCTTGGAGAGATTTGGTTTCCCGCTACAATTCATAAAAGCAGTAAAGGCCTTATATTCTTGCCCTACGGCGACAGTTAGGGGAGTCGGTTTTCAATCTGAAAAATTCATAGTATCTAATGGAACAAGACAGGGATGTCCCCTGTCACCCTTATTATTTGCGCTTGCAATAGAGCCACTTGCCCAAACTATTAGGAGAGATGCTAGAATAGAAGGTATCACATTTAGAAACTCCTCCCATAAAATTGCGCTTTTCGCGGACGATGTTACCCTCTTGCTGACTTCCCCCAAAACTTTGGTACCCGCCCTTATGGATGTTATCCAGCGATTTGGAGAGCTCAGCTTCTATAAGTTAAACTTAGCTAAAACTGAAGCATTGCCGATAGGGATTCCAGATGATGTGGTATTAGATATCAAACGCAGATATAATTTCAAGTGGACAGAAAATAGCATAAAACATCTAGGAGTATATCTGGGCCCTGATATGACCACAATGATAGATAGGAATTTTACTGATAGAATGCCGGAGTTTAAAAAGATATTGGAGTCATGGGAGTATTCAGAAATCTCTTGGACAGGTAGAATTGCATCCATTAAAATGTCTTTTCTCCCAAAAATTACGTATCTCTTTCGTTGTATTCCCATACAAATACCAAGATCGATAATTAATAGATTGCAAAGCATGATTTCTGTATATATTTGGGGGGGTAGGAAGCCAAGGATTTCCAGTGGAAGTTTACAAAGAACCATTAGACAAGGGGGGCTATCATTGCCAAGTATACTGGCATATCACGATGCAGCTAGATTATCTCATATCATGGGATGGAGTACTGCAGACTCCAGTCTCAGATGGCAAGAAGTCGAAAGCGACATGCTACCATTAAATATGACTCTAGCGGATTTAATTTGGATCCCTGCGCATTGTCGTGATAAACTGGGAATAACTCAACCACTTATACTTGACGCCCTTAGATTCTGGGACAAAAACAGACACAGAGGTCAACTGGCTCCACACCCTTCGCCTATTCACCCTGTCGTGAGTGTGGCATGGTGCTTACAGGAATTACATATGAATATATGGTTAGAGCATAGAGACATGTTGGTGGGTGATATACGTGAAGGTATAGATAACTTCACACTGGACTCCTTTATGACAAAGTATCATATTCCCGGTAAATACAGTTTCGAGACAATTAGGCTACTTAGTTTCTTGAGAAGTTGGGGCTTGCAAGATAGTGAGTGGAGGGTAAAAACCAAATGGGAATCATGTTGGGCATCAAAACACAAACCTAAGGGCATGATGTCTTTCCTTTACTCTTTATTAATTGAAGAACAGACATTAATTAAAACCCCAACCCAACTGGCCTGGGAGAAAGACTTACATGAGACTTTTGACCTGGGAAATTGGTATAAGGCAATGGTGTTTGCTAGAAAATACCTACATTGCTCAACTTTATGGGAAATTCATTATAAAATAGTTTGGAGATGGCACTTAGTGCCCGTGCGCTTACATCAATTTTATCCCACCTCCTCCTCAGCATGTTGGAGAAATTGCGGGCAGAGAGGTACCTGGATGCATGTGTGGTGGGAGTGCCCGCAGATTAGGCCTTTTTGGCGTACTTGCTTGAAATTATTGGGAGACCTACATTACAATATCCCCTCCTCTCCTTCACTCAGTTTATTGCATTTAAATCTCCCTAGAATGCCCTTACCGAGAAAGATTTTTTTAATATACTTCTTTACGGCCACCAAATTAACAATTGCTAGAAAATGGAAACAGGTCTCACCTCCTTCCATTCAAAACGTAATAGAGCAACTTTCGTATATGAAACAAATGGAACAATACGTATATAACCTAATAGGGAAGGCCGATCTCCATGATAAGATATGGGAGAGTTGGTCATCATTACACGGGGAATAATAATCAATTAGACGATAGGGGGTAATAGAGTTTAGACACTCTCACAATGTTCCCACTAATCAAAGAGGCCCACTATTGTGACCATACCTCCACTCCTGTTCCCCCCCCCCTATCCACATACCTATTTTCTCCTTTTTTTTCTTTAGTCCCCCCTTTTCCCCCTTTTTTTTTTTTTTCTTCCCCTTGTCTGCGGGTAGAGAAAAACCATAAAACATGTTGATATGTTCTTGTACAATGTATTTTGAATGGAAGCTACTTGTTCTGACTTTCTCTATTATGCAAAGATTCAGATACTGAATACATTTTTACTGTATACAAAGTTTCATTTTATAAGAAGTATAGGTTTTCATGGTAGTTAAATTAACATAAAGTTTGTAGTGTCTCAACATAGGAAACAAAATGTAAAAGAGGTGAATATGGTTTATGAATCAAACACTTTGTGTCTTTACGAAATATCTTTAGCTCTCCCTTTGTAAGACAAATGAGGTAGGAATTTTATTTGAGATGTTGGTTTCATTTCATACGGAAAAATGTTATCGTACTTATTAAGACATGTTATGACTCTGCAAAATATGTACTGTGTTTACTAATTGTATTTTGTTGTAACACCTCAATAAAAATATTTTGATTTAAAAAAAAAAAAATTAGATCCATTTTTGATTTGGAGGAATGTAAAAAACACATTTATGTTAGTCATATTTGTCTGAAACAATAATAAAGATGTTTATTTAATGAAAAAAAATGTTGAAAGTTTAAATTTATACTATTCAAAAATGATTTATCAATGTTCTTGTCAGTGGATTAATTCCATTGTGCCAGCCAATAAGTATACAGATTAACTTTTGTTCTTGGTCAACCATGATCCTTAAAACAATATATACAGGTACACATCCCCAAATCTGGAATTCCAAAACCTAGAATTATTCCAAAATCCAAAATTTTTCATTAACATTTAAAAAAAAGAGAAAATTATAAAAAAATGACAATTTTCCCCCCACCAGTAAGTCACAGTCATATCTGCCTGCATCTTTTGGTTTGGTTTGTGGTTTAAAATGCAGATGCTAGTCTATATTTATTTAAAACAACAGCTATTACCTTTCAGGTTACATTACTGTACTGTCTTTCTGATGGTATCATGTATACACAAGTATAAGTTTGTATGTATAAGCTTTATTATGACATGTAAATATTGCCTAAATGATGCAAATATTCCAAAATCCAAACTATTCTGAATTCCACACCTTTCTGGTCTCAAGCCGTTTGTATAAAGGGTTTTGTACCTGTATATTTTTTCATTTTTATTTTTGCTGCTTGCTTGTAGCAGTCACACTAGCTATTATTTTTACTTACTTTCCTCTGCTGCCCTTAAGATGTCCCTCATAAGAAATAAGCAGTTATTTTTTTTAAGCTAACATATGCAGAACAAACTTTTGAATGAATATTGGAAAATAATATATATATATATATATATATATATATATATATATATATATATATATATTGTTTCATGACAAATGATTCATTGAAAGCAAATTTGTTTGCCAGTGCACGTCTAATCATTGCCCCCACCAGTATCATCCTCCATTCCTAATATAAGTGTTTCTATCTATCATCTATCTATCTTTCTATCTATCTATCTATCTATCTATCTTTTTGCCAACTTGTCCTTGGTGCCCCAATTTTTAAGATAAACAAGCACAACTGTTACCTTTTCTGGTATTAGTGAATATACTTTTGTTATGGTAAGTTTAAAAGCCAATTCTGATCTACTCATTAAGCGAGCATGGACACTCTACAATGAATGTGCTCCAACAAGCAATTTGACTTGTCTAAAAATAGACTTCCACAAAAAGCAACCGTTCATTTCTTGCAATTAGCATTCTCTTCATTCTGGGTTTGTGCTCCCAGCAGCTGTTGAATCTTCGGCCTCTCTCTTTCCTTTCTTGGCATCTAAAACTAAACACCATCATAAGCATTTTCAAGTAAAATTTAACTTTTTTTAACAAGGAGATTTCCCCAGGGCCCACTTTATGAGTGCTCCATGTTCTCCCAATGAGAACTGCATTACTATTTGATTTTGTTTAAGAGAATAGCAGCAAAAAAAAAAAAAAAAACCCAGAGGGAAAATATGCTTTGGATTTGTAAGAACAATGTTAAAAGAAGGATAAAAAATAGCTACTATGAAAAATTCAATGCACATGCCTGAGGTGTTTGGGGAACTGAGAATGCCACAAGACTGCAAATTAGCTAAATTTACCCCAGAAGCTTGGATTAATAAGGATTAGGTACACATTTGAAGAGATAATACAATTTATTTCATGTTTTTTATGTGATTATGTTCTTTTCTCTTTATCTGAATTATCAGAAATTAGGTAAAGCTGTGTTTCCAATTAAGAGTAATAAGATGGTATCAGATTCTTGCCATCTGTGACTTGGAAGGCTTTTGGATCATACTTGGTGTTGGAAAAACAGCTTGGATATTCTTCAATTTAAAATGACTTAGTCCTTGAAGATTTGTGAATAGAAAATAAATGTCTCTGTTTTTTAAATGAAACTCCAAGAAGAAAGAAAAATATAAATACTTGTTTGTAAATTCATGATGACAACGTTAACATAATCAAAGGAGATTAATTCTCTTCTTTTGTAGCTAAGGATTCTGGGTGTTACATAGAAAAGTAATAGAGCATGTAGTCATTTATTTGCTTTTAATAAGACATTTTAAATGGATGCATTCTTGTGACACACTTGTATTAGCAAAGATACTTCTAACATACACTCAGTGATACAGCTGCAAAATCTACATAAGCAAACTGAAAATGATAAATATATAATAAACAACAGTATGGGGGACTTTAAAAGAGGAATATTTTTACCAAAGCAGAACTAAAGCAGTCAAATTAATATTTTTAATGGTTGCCTAATATGTTCAAATGCATTTTTTTCAGCTGATGATTTATGGGGTTGATTATAATTGTGTACTTGTTTTCAGTAGATATGGATTTCTGAACTTTGACATATATTGTCATTATGCTTCCAGTGATCACAATCACAAAGTGCCAGTGCTTTTAATACCCCTCAGGGTCAAAATTGAAGGCCATCAATATCCAATGCGAAATCTGCAATCATAGGCATCTTGGTAACTTGTTGGAACTATAAAAAACACATCTACATAGGCCATATTATATGCTTACTTGGGTAAAAGAGGTCCCCTGCCAATAGCCTAGAAATGGAATGACTGAAAAGTTAAGAGTAAGGTAGCTGGAGGAGGCTGAAAAAGGGGGAGTGTGTGTAGTAACAACAGTAGTGTAGCCAGTGAAAAGGGGAGTGTGGCCAGAGAAAGGGTTAGAGCGTCCAGTAAAAGGAAGAATGTGGTCAGTGAAAAGAGAAGAGTGGGCAGTAAAAGTGGGAGTGTAGCAGTGACAGAGGAAATGTGGTCAGTAAAGGGGTAGTTTGTTCAAAGGGGAAGTGTGGGCAGTGTGAAGACAAGATTGGGGGTTGTTGGGGGCAACAGCTCAGTGTTGTCTGCTGGAGTGACTTTCCAAAGCATGGATGGACTGCTCCTCAGACAAGGCCTGAACTGGGCTTGCAATGTGGAATGTTTGGTGAATGTTTCAGGGATCTGTGCAAAAATACTCACAAGAAGGTAGATCACAATCCTTTGAAAAATATATCAAATGATTTATCTACATAAAATCACCATTAAAGTCTTTAGTGATTTTTATAGAAAAATTATTTGATACGTTTTTGTAATAGAGTATGATCGACCCAATGTAATAAGTGTGGAATCAGTCCCCATAAACAGAAACAAGCTAGCACAAGTCCCCCTCCAAACTTTACCGTAGGTTTAATGCAGTCTTCCTGACAGCATTCCCTGTACAAACACAACACCCAAGTACATCTATCTGAATGAAGAATTAAGTGACTCTACAAAACACTCTTCCCCTCTTCTGACTTTCATATACAATGAGAAAAGCACCACGTCATCCTTTTCCTAGAGAGATGCAGGGCTTGTATGCAGCACGCCTGGAATGGTAACCAGGTGCATTCAGTAATATACGCATTGTTCTGGTGTTATTCCAATAGCTTGTGTAACAATACTACCCATATACATTCCAGTGGACATGAATGATTTCTTCATATTCTGCAGTAAACTTTATTGAAAGAGCACTTATATTTGTTAGACAAAGAACACAGATTCACAGATCTTGGAAGCTAGGTGCTAATAGCAAGTGGTATAAAACTACTATTTCCCTTTCAAGGTTCGTCATATCACCTCTTTATATCAAGCACCCAAGTCACCTTGTGCATGTGTGTCTGCTACTACAAATGTAAGTTTCAGTGTCAGAACTTCCAGGGTTACTAAGGTCCCAAGCACGACCTGGCCCTGGAGGCCCACCACATAGGGGGGCTAAGCAGGTGTGACTAGTCTCTTGATTTCTGCAACGCTCAACACTTTGATATATGCACTGTAGTTCCCTCCTAACTTCCAGCTTTTTTCAAAATGTTTCCCACCCTATTTGTTCTAATACCCATTAATCATCCCACTGGCTCTAATAGGTAAGCAAAAACATACTGTGTAATCAAATCTATGAAGTCAAAACTTTATCAATTGCAGTCATTCTGATGTTTCCTAGACATTTTGTGTCATGTGTTTCCAGTACCCCAGGCAGGAGGGTGACCATTGTTCTCCCTAAGGTGAGCAGCAGTGCACCTTCCCTCATGGTGTAGCGCATGCATCATATGAGGTTGAGCAAGGGATGTGAAGTTATTTCAACTATATATATATATATATATATATATATATGGTATTGATGGTATTATATATATATATATA
>CAJPDP010176812.1:0-11389 GCA_905336975.1 Bombina variegata variegata | reverse complement strand
GATGGCAGATTAGGGGTTAATACATTTATTAGGTTTATTGCGATGTGGGTTAATGGCGGATTAGGGGTTAATACATTTTTTAGGTTTATTGCGATGTGGGTTAATGGCGGATTAGGGGTTAATACATTTTATTAGTTACTGCGGTGGGGGTTGGCGGTTGACAGGTAGATTTTGTGCATGCGTTAGGTGTTTGTTAATATCAGGCAGTTACGATGCTCACATATTCAGCACAAGGCTTGCTGCGCCTGCCTATGTGTGGAGAGGTGAAAATGGATAACAATTTCTCAATTTTCACGGCGTAAGTCCTTGCGCTGAATATGTGATACTGATTTGCGACGCGGTTCTATGTTAGCTTATGGGAGTAAAAATTGCGGGCAACGGGTGAAATATATGCGCCACATTTATATGCGAAAATACCAAAAGCGCGTAAAAAAACGGCGTCGCCAGCTTTTGAGGGCGACGCCGCATATGTAATCTCTTCCCTGGTTGCCCTTCATTTTTTGGAAGCAAAACTCACAATAGTGGAGTCAAGAGCCATGCTTTTTGATCAGATGGATAAATCACCAATGGGTAGAGATATGAAAAACCTTCTCCATAAGGAGATCAAGTGGATTTATTGTTTACAAAGATTAACACCTCTGGGATACAAATAATATCCTTGTGCTTTTTAACTGAGAGACAGCGCTATACCTGTACATCAGGGAGTGACTGATAATGATTGCACTGCACGTTTACCAATTTAACAATATTGTTTATATTCAGATATCTCTTAATTTTAAATTCAAGTTATGTTTTTACAAAATCATTTTCCTGTGAAATGGGCCAATGAAAATATATGTATAGTATGTGATCTGGAATTGTGTATATAATACTTACTGTGAAAAGTACATTTCTGGCTAATATCCATTTGCTTTCAAAAAATTTTTATGGTTGCCATGACGACCAGTTTAGTCATATATGGTTTTATTATATTTGTAGGAGGTAGGTTGTCTCCATGAGTATTGCAGCTGACTGTTTTTTTTAATTTTTATTATTTTTTATCAAATAAAGTAATTTAGTGAGTTTATTTGTATTTTTGCTTAATTTTTTTCCCTAAAGATGGAATTATGGTTATGTCATCGCTAGAAGTAATACTGTGAAAGTTCTGGTCAATGCACCAGATTATTTGGCGGGTAAACAAGATTTGCTATTGTGCACGGTTTGTCTACTTTGAATGTGTTTCTGACTGTGGTAAGCATGTGTGCACGTGAGTATATGCATAATATATATACACACACATACATACACACATATATACACACACACTGTATATATATTTATTTTTTTCCCTCCTTTTTAGAGACTACATACTTTCTAGTTATGACGGAGGGGGAACTACTACTGATTGAATTATAGGGGTATGATGAGACCACCACATGTGAAAAAGAAATTCCCCTTGTTTAAATAAGAGGTCACATGCCTCTGTCTGGTGATCACTATGGAAGTGGTGATAACCAACCACAATTGTGCTCTCATGAAGTAAAGAGGGGAAGGGGCATAAAACATAAAGCCCCGTTTTGGAATAAGGGTGTCTAACATAACACACAATACGGCTCGCATGAAAGAGGTAATTGTCACAGAAATAAATAGAAGGTGTTTTATCATTGAATTATAACTACATACATAACTACTTACATGCACATATAAGTGTAGGGTGATTGAAAATTTAGAGAAACTTAATTTGCAAAGAATTTTTATCAGACATTTTTAATTGATGCTTTTATAATTTATATCATTGCTGTCTTCTGGATATTTTTTTATTTTTTTATTTCATCGCCTAAAACTCATTGGGCCAGATTACAAGTGGAGCGTTATATATCGCTTGTATGCAAGCGATATTAGCGCTCCACTTTGTAATCCCAGATGGTATTACAGTACAGCGCAACGTGTTGCGGGCTCGCTGTCGCATTGCGAGGAAGCATAGAACTCACAAGAGCACACTTCCATAGACTCCAATAGGAGCCGCGTTCTGATGCCGTCACAGACAGCATCAGAACCTCGCGCAGCGAAGAGGTTAAGTAGCGCATCGATTGGGCAGCCATTTTAAATATATATGTATAAGATTATATACATATATATTTATATGTTAATATGCGTATATACACATACTAACACAAATATATAAGCATATATATTTACATTGCGGTCTATGGGAACACACAGTTCCCATAGACCGCAATGTAAAGGACCTTTTCAGTGCCTTTTTTTTTTCCTAACACCCCACTCCCACCAACTTTAACCCCAAAATACTGCCTAGTGCAGTAATTTTATTAAAAAATAAAGATGCTGGGAGGCGGAGCTTGGCCACGCAGGCAGATGGCCGTTTTTTAGAGGAGCTGCAAATCCCTAAGGCAATGCAACAGTATAATATGACATAATTTATAACATTCCCTCCCTATACTACCTCAACATCTAGCTGGAAAACCATTTTACACCAGAGAGAAAAACAAACAAACAAAAAAAAACAAAACGAAAACACAACCCTAAGAGCAGGGAGGTGAGAGCCGGGGACTGAGGGGACTGCAGTGCAACGCCGGTCAGAGGAGAACAACACCTGGTGAGAGTGTGGACACTGGAAAACTGAGGTCTAGACGATGGTGGCGATCTAGTCACGACACTAATCACTTACCGCACACCACCCCATTACCAGACCTGGACACGCATGCTGACTTAACCAGACAGGAGATAAGTGCAATAGCAGGCCTAGAACGGCACCCACGCTGCTGTGGCGCCATCTTTCCGGCTTGCTGCGCAGTTGATTTGCATATATATATATATATATATAAAATAAAAAAACACAGTACTGCAAAACTAACCCAGCAGGAGCACTCCCCTTTGGCCCTCATTAACAAGAGACAGCATATAGAGGGCTCAGCAGATATACAATTAGAAAGTAGCAGAACACAGAGTTACAATGAATGCCCATACCAGAGGGATGTAGCAGTAAAATAAGTCACTAGATAAATATCAGTGCTTCATATATCTTAGAGACTACAAAAGAAAGAGACAGTGAATAAAGAAATAAATCTCTAGGATACAGGCTTACCCGGGGCATAGGCTAAAACTACATGCTATTCTCCTTAATATAGCCTCAGAAAACATATACAGAGCAAGGGGGACCCAACCTAAAACTCTTTGACTGGTTATCTTACACAGCCACCCTGACACACAACTAGCCAGTTCAAATACATCAAGGAACGCATCTAAATCTGCACTAAAGTACTAAGACTCTCCTGTTCCTGGTGGGGAGAACCACCACGTAATGCCTAACAAAAAAATCCGCTAAGGCAGATAAACACACTTCTACAAGACCCCTGAGCAAGTTGAACCGCCTAAAGACTCTTCCATAGAAGACATGGCCACCTGCCAGCAAGCAGCATCAGCACAAATACATCAGGCTGACCAACAACCACACCACCTTACAAAAGAGGACCTGCAGCATCTCTCTTCGAAGGAAGATATTAACAGTGTTATGCAAGAAATGCGAAGCCTTTTCAGCTACTTAAAAAAAAAAAAGACATTAACACTCTAGAGACAAGGGTGACACAGGTCGAGGCCGCTCAGGCCTCTGTTGCCACCACCTAACAACAGAATACCAAGGAACTCCAGCACCAGGGGGACTCAATTCAAGCTTTCACAGACAAGCTGGAAGATCTCGACAATCGCTGTCGCAGGAATAACCTCAGGGTGAGGGGCGTCTCAGAAACTATACAGCCACCAGCGATAGAGGGCTACCTACAAAATTTATTCAGCACAGTCAAAGGGACCCCAACATCAACTGAAATCACAATGGAGCGAGCTCATAGGGCCCTAAGGCCTAAACCGCCTTCTAAAGCGCCACCCAGGGACATCATTGTAAAGCTCCTTAACTTCAAGGACAAGGAGGAACTCCTCAAATGCGTAAGGGCTAAGCATCCAATTTATCACGCAGGAGAAGAAATACAACTATTCTCGGATCTCTCACCAGTCACGCTTCAAAAGAGGAGAGAACTTGGACACATCACCGCGATTCTGAGAGCCAATAAAATACCATACCGATGGGGGATTCCCTGTATCCCTGGTTGCCTCACATAACAATAAAACAGCAATATACAGACCTGGATCAGACATCCAAACCTTCTATGCAGACCTGTCCATTGCAGGAGATGACGGACACAACACAAGCAACGCGAACACTGGTAACGCTGCTCCCCCTGAACCCAACTAGTTCGCTCCCAGTGATGTTGAATGAAAACAGAAAAGCAAGATAGACACAGAGAAAAGAAAAAGGACAGATACCCAACTCTTAAAGAGACTCTGTATCCTTTATGGTTTAATCAAAAAGCCAGGTGCTCTGCGGAGAATATCAGCCGGGCACTTTGACCTTAAGACGAACAAGTCTGTTTTGCATGCTTAGATGAAAATAGATGTTTTGTACACGGCACTATGAATGATTACTCACCATACCTGTTTTCCCTTATACTCTAAGTTACCCATGGACTAATATTCACAATTTTTAATAGTTTGTGTGTTCAAGTTTTTATACACTTTCCATAATGTTATACTGTATGTCAACACATTGGTACTAGTTTTCAATATACAAATTTTACACACTGAATGCATTGGGAAATAGTTAAGCTGCTTAAGGGTATCCTGAGTCAGGCTTGCTGATTAACAACCAGCCAACATTGCAAATAACTGTGAACCATAAGGGGGTTTGGAGGGGCCCCTAGAGGGACATTTACTACAATAAATGTGAATTGGGGGTTGTTGCTGCAATCTAGATATTATACTAACTGACACTAAGACACTCATACCACTTCTCCCGCCACCTAACACCAACTCTCCTTGGGCAGGTGTCTGTTTCTCAGCTGAAGAATATAGAGCACGACAGGAAGTTTAATAAAAATAACATGTATTAGAAACCAGTTAGCTATACTTTACCACACTCAGGTACCCATTTAGCAATTATACCTCACTTACAGATACATAAGAGCTATTAAGCCGCCCGACCCTGAAGAGTAGTCAAGAAACCGGACGCTAATATTATTAAATCTCTGAACCTAGAAAACATAAGCTACACAAAATACCACCTTCTTTGTGTCCCAATCTTTCCCCACCATAACCCCTACCCTTATATGCCATACCTGTTATGATAACCTGGGCAGCTATTTAGCAGCCTGGGGGAATGTTTTGTTTTACTTAAGTTGTACTTGCCTAAGGGTTACCACCCCAGCTGACCCTAGTCTTTTGTACTTGTTATATGGGTTTTACAATATTGGACGACACCTCACTAAGTGCCGCCTGTAGGTTAATCCCTATACTAATTGTTTGACTATTGATTTGTGTGTCAGGCACACCTTTCTGAGTCGTCCTAGCCTTTTTTCCCACTTTTGATTGTTACACCCTAAAAGTGTTGCACACTTTTCATAGCCTCCTACCACACATACTACCAGGGACTTTTCTCCTCCTTTTGACCTTCTGAGTCCACCCCTATCTTCCTCTCTGTTTTCTTTCCTTTTCACCCCTCCCCCTTTTTTTCTTTTTCTCTTCTCTCCAGAATGGACAGTCGAGACAATAGATTTCGATCTCATCATCTTACATTCACAACCATCAATGCAAAAGGCCTTAACAGCCCAGGTAAGAGATCTATAGCCTTTAAAGAGCTTAAAGCTCTTCATAGCCAGGTAATATTCATACAAGAGACACATTTTCACAGAGGACAAGAACCAAAATGGTTTAATGCCTTATACACAACAGCCTACTTTTCCTGAGGACCCTCAAAAAAAAGTGGGGTGGGAATCCTAATACACTATTCAGTCCCACTAAAACTAACACACATTGAAAAGGACATTGAGAGACAATATCTAGTCTTGATAGGAACACTTTATGATCATCCAATCACACTAGCAACAGCATATACACCGAACACTACCCAACACCAGTTCATCAAAAGAATCTTTAAAGTAATGCTGGACCATGCAAAAGGGGCGGTATTTCTGGGGGGAGCTCTCAACCTTCCCTTGGACCCGCAAATAGACACATCAACAGGCACTTCCAGCATATCTAACAGAACAACTAAAACTGTTAAAACTACCCTCTCTGACCTCCTGCTTCATGATGTTTCGAGAACCTTACACCCTACTAGTAGAGATTTTATGTATTACTCACCTCCGCACAACAAATACTCTAGTATCGACTACTTTTTCACAGACACTACAGGACTAGACATGGTAAACACATGCAATATATAGGCCCAATCACATGGTTTGACCACGCTCCGGTCACCTGCACGGTCCAATGGCCCGACATACCACCAACGACATATCTGGAGACTAGACGGCTCACTACTAGAAAAACCCCTCATTAAGACAGATTTACAGAAGTCACAGATAGAATATTTCTCACTTAATGACCCCAAACACACTTCACTACCAAACGTATGGGAAGCGCATAAGTGCGTCATGCAAGGAGAGTTCCTTAAGCATAAGGCCAGGTTACTTAAACAGTATAGAGAAACCCATTCACATCTTTTAAATACAATCACTACACTTGAGGGCAAGCACAAGCGAGACCCAAACGACGAAGCATCTAAAAAACTCTTAATACAAACAAGAATCAAAGTCAAGCAACATTTAATGGAAGCATATCAGGGCGCTAGCGGTAAAACAACAATACTATGAGGGAGGTAATAAACCTGGTAGGTTATTAGGTCAATACGCAGAAAGCAACTCAAATCATATATACACCACATCACCTCTGTGGATGGCACCAAACAAATAGCTGCAACCTTCCACACTTATTATAGTAACTTAAACAATATCTCTAAAACACCGGACACAAGCTCAAATGACCAACAAACGACAAGCCATAGAAGATTATTTATCTACACTGAGGTTACCCAAACTGGATAAAGCAGATGCAGATAACTTAGAAGCGCCCATCTCTTTAGAAGAATTGAAACACGCAATTAGAGACCTACCAAGTGGGAAAAGTCTCGGCCCAGACGGGCTCACCATAAAGTACTATAAGACATTCCTTGAGATACTGGACCCTAGCCTGCTACAGCTATTTAACAACTTAAGGGAGAACTCCAAACTAGCAAACACAATGCTAGAGGCACATATCACAGTTATCCCTAAGCCTGGCAAATCCCCTGATGCCCCTGAAAACTTCAGACCCATATCATTACTGAACACCAATATTAAAATGTTAGCCAGGGTTTTGGCCAAACACTTAAATACATACCTTCCAAACCTTATATCAACTGATCCGGTAGGCTTTGTCCCGGGCAGAGAGGCCCGGGACAACACATCTAAGGTCCTAGAGTTAATAAATTATGCTGGAGTAGAGGGAGTGCCGTGGCCCTCTTCTCAACTGACGTGGAGAAGGCCTTCGACTGCGTCAATTGGCTATTTCTGCGTCAGGTGATGAGAATAATGAATTTTGTCGACTCCTTTTTAAATATGACATTTGCCTTATACTCTGCCCCAAACGCTCGGGTCAGGGTTAATGGAACCAGGCAGGGGTGTCCCCTATCCCCCTTATTGTTCGCTTTGTCAATAGAAGCCCTAGCCCATAAAGTAAGAACCAATGCAAACATTACTGGAATAGTTGTGGGAGATACAGAACACAAACAAGCACTGTATGCAGACGACATACTATACACCCTCACAAATGTAAATACATCAGTCCCCAAACTCCTTAGGGAAATAGAAACCTACGGCTCACTCTCCAACTTTCACCTTAATCTTGCAAAATCCGAACTCAAATATTAAAAACGTACCTCACAAACATATCCAATACCTACAAACGAAACACAAGGTCAATGTGACTAAAACACAATTGCGATATCTGGGTATATACCTCACAGCTAATCCATATGACTTACAAAAATAATTACCTAAGGCTAAAAGAGGAAATAGTTAAGGACTTATCGTCATGGAAGAATAAACCACTTTCGTGGCTGGGTAAGATTGGAGTGATTAAAATGAATATCCTCCCACGCATATTATACATCATGCAGACTATCCCAGTCCCCTTGCTGAGAGACTTTCTGCCTCACCTACAAAAAATCTTGGAACAATTTGTATGGACAGGCACGAAACCAAGAGTTCCCAGGAAGACAATGTACCTTCCGAGGGATAGAGGGGGACTGGGTTTCCCAGATTTGACCACATATATGCGAGCTATTCTGCTACAACGCATAGCAGAGTGGTCTCATAATATCATGCACAAAGCTTGGGTCCGCTTAGATGGGCAGATATTCAAACTGAACAATGTGGGGACTTTAGCATGGACCCCCTCAACACGGCGTCCCAAGACCTTAAACAAATATAACATGACATTAGAAACTTTGCAGGAATGGGACAGATTACTAGCCACTAGCACGCACATCTCATCTAAACATTCACCTTTGCTGCCGATTATAGAAAATCCAGAGTTGCCATATTGCAAACTGGGAACGCGTTTGAGTAAACCCTACAGCCTCAGAGCAGGTAGCTTGCAATTCATGATCGAAAACGGGAAACTTTGTACACAACAACAAATGATGGAGACATGTGGAGACATTTTCTCCTAATGGATGCGATACAATCAATTAACACACTATTTGACAACACATACCCACAAAGACAAATTCCTCAGGGACCTCACCCCATTCGAGCTATTATGCGTGCCGACCAAGCCACAAAGACGATTAATCTCCCTAGCATATAAAATTCTGCTCATGCCTCCAGACACTCCACTACCTACATACACTAAAGCCTGGAACAGAGACCTCAACAATGAAATTGACCAGCAAGCCTGGATCAAAGCATTCACCTTGGCAAAACGCTCCTCAATTTCAGCCAATGTACAAGAAATTCAACATAAATTATTATGTAGATGGTATCTCACGCCAGTAAGGCTGCACATTTTTTCCCTGCAGCAAGCTCATTGGGCTGGAGGGGCTGTGGTGGAGCTGGTACGCTCCTTCATATATGGTGGTCTTGCCCGAGACTGTTGAGTTTTTAGCCTCATGTCAGAAAAATTACATACTGAGATGCAAAGCACACCCGAAACCATACTTTTCCTACATTTACCGAAATTTAAAGAAACACATAAACAGGCCCTCCTCCTGATAATGCTCACGGGAGCAAAGAAACATTCCAAAAAAATAAATCAGCAAACATCCCAAGCCAAGACGAAAGGCGCTCATCAGTTGACGAACTGCTAACATTGGAGAGATTCCACTACTTTAAAACCAATCAAATACTTATTCATGAAATGATGCTGGCCACGTGGAAGGACACTCCACTATAACAGACAGCACTTCCCCCAAAAGTGTAGCAATGGGACTTCATTCTGGACTGCAATATTTTTTTTCCTCCTTTCTCCCCCCTGTGCTTCTACTTTTCCAACTCCCACATTACATTAACCTCTCTTTAACCCCTACCTTCTTCCTGACACAAGATCAAAGGATTATACTTGACTGAATTTGTACTTCTTAAATATGTTAAAATGTCAAGCTCTATGAAGAAAATGTATGATCCGAGAATACCACAGATTTGATGTCATTTCCATGCTCGGACATTATTGCCTCACTATCACTAAATAAGGTCTTGTTCATGTTATATGGCCAATCGTAATATTGTCCTGTTGAACATGTTATTACCAGTACATCTGTGACATACAGTAGATTGTTTCTTCTTTTTGTACACTTGATCATTTCTTTACAATAAAGCTTGTTTGGAAAAAAAATAAAGATGGTGCCATCTTTATTTTTTAATAAACTACACTAGACAATATTTTGGGCAGATTTATAGAATTAACCAGAGCTCTAATCTCAAGCTTGCGGTAGCAATAACCAGCCACTTGTAATGGCTGGTTAATTATCTCGCTCCCGCAAACGGGTAAATTTGCCCATTTGCGGGAGCACTATAATTTAGCGCTCCACTTGTAATCTAGTCCATTGATATTAAAATTTATAGAGCATTTCTTCAGTTGTTTTTATATTTGCTTTAGTTTATTTCTATATGATGTAAAAGTACTGAATATTACATTTTTCTGGCATTAAACCAAAAATTTATAATAATGTGCAGCTTTGCATTGAATGTATATGGTGATGATTGCCCACGTATTAATCAATTTTGGTCTCAACTAATATTTCACTAGAACCAAAAAGTATTTCTACTCTCCTGGGATACACAATGTATCCCAGCACGACAATGTATCTTAGAACTCTGGAACTCTAGTAAAAACCCGACTATAACTCAATTCAAACAAAAACTACTCCGGCAGCTATTCATTGAACAACTTGACGTCAACTTAAACACCAAACATAGACTGGGATATTTATTTTTTTTAAAACTTTTCATTAGCCCTCCACCAACAACGTCAGATGTTAAAACCTTTTCTAAACCATGAAACCTTTTTAGAAGCAACTCTTAGAGGGGAATGGGACAACATAGTGGAACAAACGGACTAAATTATACTTGACATGAGCACTCTTGACTGAGCGAGAGTTAGAGGGAGAACTTTTCACCCCACTATATAGGTAAAGTAACGCATATGTGTGTGATTGCGGTTAGGCGACACACCAGTAGACCAGACTGATATTGAAATCATAACAGTAATACACAGGTAACCATCTCTAGACAAATGGTTACACCTATCATCAGAAACTGTTAAATTAACCTGCTCTTTATGTTTCAAGGTTATTTATTATAGATATTTTTTTATTTTAAAATATAGATGTTGTTTAATGTTGGTTATATAAAAAAAATGGGAAACCAAAAGACAAGATCCTGGACAAGATTATTTCAGTACAACACCAAATCTTGTGGAATCTCCTAAGAGACTTAGGAATTGAACTCATAAATGAATACAAACTGTAACAATATGTGCACTATGCTTATCTCTTGTATGATACTTCTAGTTATGCACTGAAATGGAAATTCTGGACCGAACCCGAAAATCCGGGATGCACTTGGCCGAAAACCGAAACCAATTCCCAAAAATGTCTTTTTTTTTTCAAATTATTTTTAAATATTTTTTTTTGTTTTGTTTTATTTTGCATAATTAGTCTATTTAAAAAAATGAATCTGAATTGAAAACCTTCAAGCCAATAAAACCCCCCATAAATTATGCTTACCTGATAATTTCATTTCCATCGTGGGGAGGAGAGTCCACGGCTTCATTCATCACTTGTGGGAATTAAGAACCTGGCCACCAGGAGGAGGCAGACACCCCCAGTCAAAGGCTTAAATATCCCTCCCACTTCCCCTATCCTCCAGTCATTCTGCCGAGGGAACAAAAGAAAAGTAGGAGAAACATCAGGGTATAAAGGTGCCAGAAGAAATATAAAAAGAGAGCCACCCAACAAAAATTA
>CAJPDP010176767.1:0-13461 GCA_905336975.1 Bombina variegata variegata | reverse complement strand
CCCAACCCCCATATATTAATATCACTGGTGTTATCCCAAAGGCTTGGCATATGAGTGAAACGGAAAATTTAACTTGGGGACCTGTACACTGCAAGAAGCAATATTGAAAGAAAACAGGGTGTGTATGAAGGAAATATACTGAGCTAACTAATATGAATGTTCAGTCCTGCTGACCTAAATAGATAAGAGATATTTTTTTTTTTTTAGGAGAAGCTGCATATTCCATGAACATCCCTATGAGTTCAAAAACAAGGAATCAGTATATCCAAGACCAGATGTAACATAGCCTCTAAGATAAACATATACAGATAACATAGCATTTAGACTCCACCAGCATTCTGGTAGGTGCACCTAAAACAGTAGACAATTATTACATAAAGCTGAACTCTATACATAACATATAGTAGGATGACCCTGTGTTAGAAAGCCACCTATGGGTGGACATGGTAACCTGAGGAGTAATGAGTTGTGGAATATAAGATACTGTAAACATGCGAGGATGATTGTCAGAACCTGTAAATAAGGTAAGAGCCTTTACACAATATTACCACTGAGATAGAAAAAAAATACGTTAATTTTGAGGTAAGAGAAGTAAAATTTGTCAGTGAAACTAACATTTAACATGCATATAGCGATCAAACCTTGTGTCCCAGTGTATAATCAGCTAGTTAGAGATCGCTCGGTATGGGCAGCTTAGTCAATACCTTACTTGTCTCTAGCTTGCCCTAAGGCAAATTTCTACAGGAAACTCAGCCAATGCCTAGTTTAGCGACATTCTGTGCTGATATCAAGGAGAGTCCGCATTGCTGAGTACCCCCAAGCAAGCCAACCTGCAGTGACAACACCAAATGTAGGAGGCTAGAGCAAAGTGAGTCCCATGCTTGAAGACTGTCCGTACCGACATATGGGCAAATCTCTTGCGAGCTCATGACAGCAGCCCAGACCTGCAATGTTGTAAAACTTCGGCAGCTTAATAAAAGATTGTATTTCATCTCCGGTCTCAATACTTCTCCTCTATGATCTTGTGGCCCAGCAGGTGCAGTCATGTCTGTTGCAATCACCTTTCGCTGTTGAGCTGGGTTAGGGGCTGGTGCCTGCGTTGTAGTCAGACCCTGCCCGGGTTCAAGCTGAGCTGTTCCATATATCACCCGCTCCGACCATCCAACCTCAGGCTTCATAATAAGAGCGGTCCTTGAAGATGTCGGTTCGGTGCTCTGTACATCTGTGTCTGCAGCTCCTCCCCAAGCCGCCGTCATGCTTCTTTCAAGGCTCAAGAAATGACTGCACAGCAGGCCTTGTAGCGACTCCACAAAAGCATAGCTTAAGAGCTCCATTATATTTATTTATTGTTGCGCTAAGTTCCATAGAAGCCCACTGTCTAAAGAAATAAGAGCAGTGATCGTGGTAAGCTGTTCTCAAAAAGTAGATCTGGCCGGGAATCTGATAATGGCCGCTCCCTGAAGTATCTGCAAAAAGGGCCTCATTTAAAAAAGGTTATCTCGCTAGCTGTAGGGGTTTTCTAGACTGCAGGCTTCCCATGCTGGGTCCTTGGAACTCTGATTGTCATGTTGTTTAAAATTAAGAATGATCAGATCAGTCAGTATGAGGTTTAAAAGTAGAAATTTAGCAGAGCTATGTAGGCATGCGACCTCTCTGTTTCAATGTTGGCTCCGCCCCTGAAAAAAAGTATTTTCAAACCAGAAAAAATTGGTTTCTAAAATAATTCTTATGCCTTCTAGGCTATAGTCTATCTGTATTTGATCTATTTTATCATCTTTTTCTAGAATACTCTTGACAGCTTTAATTTATTTTTCTTTATTTATGTTGGTATATAAAGATGTAACATCTGCTGAAACCAGTGTTTCTCCCATTGAATCTCATCTAAAATTTGTAGTATATTTAATGTGTCTTTTAAATAAGCTTTAGTATTAACAATGTATGGTTGAAGAAATTTATCTATATATGCAGATAAATTACTAGTTAGAAAACCTACCCCAGAGACAATTGGTATCCCAGGGGGATGTACAGGATCTTTATGTACTTTTGGCAATACATAAAAAGTAGGAATCTTAGGATGTATAATATTTATAAAATCAAATTCCCTTTTATTTAGTATAATTAACTCTAATCCTTTCTTGAGAAAATTTGTAAATTTACTTTTGAATAGACTGTCAGAGGAAGAATTATTCTTCAGTTTTTTATATGTTTTGACATCATGTAATTGTCTATTACATTCACTGATATAATTTTCTTTATTCATGATGACAATGCCTCCACCTTTATCAGACGGCTTTATAAACAAATCATTGTCTTTCTCAAATTGTTCTAGTGCTTGGAATTAAGATTGTTTCAAATTGAGTTTATGTACCATTTTCATTTTTTTAAATCGTTCTGAACTATTTCAGTAAATTTATCCATTGCTCCTGATTTAAATTGAGTGGGATCAAATTTGGATTTATTGTTAAGGTCAACATGTTTAAATGTATTACTTGTGATGATATTATTTAAGGTCAAATTATGTATACATTTATTTATTCCTATGTATGTTTGAAATGTATTACATTGAGAGGTGGGGGCATATTTAAGACCCTTATTTAAGACTGAAATTTGTTCTTTAGTGAGTTTTTTTTTTACTGAGGTTAAAAATACCTTTACATTTTACTACATCCTTCTGTGGTTGTCTTGTTCTTCCTAATTTTTCTTCTTTTTTACATTTATGTTTAGTTTCAACTACTTTTTCCTTTTTTCTCTCTCTAAAAAAAAAAGGTCTGTTTCATCCTCTTCTTCACTACTCAAAATCTCATATCTATTACTCGTAGGGGTTTCATAATTATCTTGTTCATATGATACATTTCTTATTTTTGATCTATTATCAGTCTTTTTCTTTGTGTTACCTACTATAGTCCAGGTTGATTCCTGATCATTCTCTGTTTTTCTGAAATGTGTAGATCTATTCTCAGATTGGGTATGGTATGGCTTTGTGTAATTGGACTGATATGACCTTATATAATTAGTATATGGCTTATTATAATTAGTTTTATTATAGTATCTCTCTCTCTAGGTTCTTTCTGAAATCCTTTATTATCTCTATTATTGTCATTATAATTTCTCCTCTGTTACCTTCTTTTTCAAATGCATAATTGTTCTCTTTTTTAGAAAAGTTTCTTTCTTTTCTCTCTTTGTAATCATTAAGGTCTCTTTTATATTTTTTTCTTTTTATTTCTTTTTTATTTTATTTTTTTATTAATGTTTTCTTTAACCTCATCAACTACTTTGTTTATATTTTTCCCTCTTTCTTTAAACTCTGTACTTTCTACAAAAGGGAACATTTGTTCTTCAATTAAAACAATTTCTTCATTACTTGAATTCAAATGTTTTTTTCTCTCATGTATTATTAGCTGCATAAATCGAACAGTGCAATCTTCTAAAATGGAATCTCATCTACTCAAAAATTCTATATTGCCTAAACCAAGAGTTTTTTTTTTTAAAAATCCTTAAACCTCTTGGTGTGATTTTGTCTTTTAAATAGCTTTCAAGTGTTAATTTCAAGGTCAAACCTTATTTCTTTAGACATCAATTTTTCTAATATTTCATTGAATTTTCTAAATCATTATCAGTGTTAGGTGAATTATATTTAAAGAAGGATTCCATGTTAGTGGATATTTTCCTTCTAATATTGAAAATAGACATTGTGCACTAATAACAAGTTAATATAAAATAGCAATACCAAAAATCAAAAACCAAAATATAAACTTGCTCAAATAACAATCAAAAACTAATCAAACAAAACAAACAAATGTGATAGTGCACAAAGAAATTATAAATGTCCCAGAGCAGGTAATCACAATAGTAAAGAAAAGCAGGTAATCTTTATTAAGACTGTGTGGAATGAATGTATTAAGGTCAAGATGATAAATTAGATCAAATACAGATAGACTATATCCTAGAAGGCATTAGAATTATTTTAGAAACCAATTTTTTCTGTTTCTAAAATACTTTTTTTCTACAGATAGATGGAACAGCAATGAGTACCAGTTTTGCACCAGCTATGCAAATGTATATATGTCAGCATGGAAAGACATCCATATATATGGAAGTTCAAGTGGGGGTGCAAACCTGGTATCCTATCATATGTACATAGACGACCTGTTTATGATTTGGAAGGGGTCAGAAAAAGATCTTAATTCCTATATGGAATTACTCAATCTTAATGACAAATTAAATTGAATTGGGAATGTAGTCAGGAATCACTTAATTTTTTTGATTTATCTATATATACTGAAAATGGCTTGTTAAAAACCAAGAATTATTTTAAACCTGTAGATGTTAATAGTTACATTCAGTTAGACAGCTGCCATCTCTATAACTGGTTAAAGAACATTCCCAAAAGTCAAATATGTAGACTACGAAGAAATTGTAGTGATAAAAGTGTTTTCTATGAGCAATCTAAACAATTCAGAGAAAAATTCATAGAAAAAAAGATATCAAGAACAGAGAATAGATTCAATTATACACGAGATAGGTAATAAAAAAAGAGAGACCTTTATGAAATATAATGCTAAAAAGAATGACAAATCTGCATATAGAGAAGAGAAAGTAGGACCTATTATTTTGGATTATTGTGCTCAGAATAAAGAGTTAAGTAATATTATTAATAAACATTGGGATGTTCTTAAGAAAGATTGTGGTTGAAGAGACATTATACAAACAAGCCATTCATACTATTTAAACAAGTACCTAATATTAAAGATAGAATTACTGAAAGGGTCTATAGGGTCTCTAGAAATGAGTAAAAACAAACACTATCGCCTAGCTCTGAGGACACGATATCCGGAAGAGTATTAACTTCAATTGTGTTCAAGCGATCGCGTTTACTTTCAACTTGTAATACGAGCACAACAACTGACATGAGCAAACAGATGTGATAAACCTCTTTTGACGCGTATTGTTGGGAGATTTAAAAAGCTTCTATACAGGTGAAAGATGTAAAGGTTTTAATTATACTAAGATAATTCATAATTCTTTTAAGTCCTCAGCTACTTGTAGAGAGTATACGCCTAATGACTTTATAACGTGTAAAACAAAAAAATGTATATACTTGCTGCAATGCAAATTTAAAATTCAATACCTAGATCAAACATCTATATTTCTAATTTAGAACATATGAATAAAATAGAACATGGACATGATCATCATGTAGTACCTTTGCATTGCAGCAACTGTATAATTTATTATAAAGAATCCTTTGTTTAGATAAGCATAGAACACATTATCCTCATTGGAGAGGGAGTAATATCAAACAAGAGTTGTGGTGGATTCCTACACTTAGGCGTTTTATTAAAATGAATGCAAATGTTTCAAAGCTACAGGTGAAAAGTTCCCCTGTAGCTACATACTTACCTAAAGGAGCTCTGGCAAGCGTGCTAACCTGTTCCTCTTTTCGCCAGACCCCGGGCCACGCTAACAGGAAGCTTAGCAGTTCAGCTCCCAAGACCTTCACTGGGTGCTGAGTGAGCTAAGCCTCATGTTAACTCAGCCAGGGACCTGGCAAGAAGACGAGAATAGGGTTAGTGATCCTCTCCAGAGTGAGTGAAAGTAAGTATAAAGCCTTAAAAAAGTAATTTAAAGGAAACAAATACATACTGACAAATTTTGTGGGTGCATTCATTCGAATATTGATTTTCGTGCAATATTGAAGTTAGATGCGCCAAAACGTCCCAATGCCAATGGATTTGGACACTGGGGGGTGGAAAAATATATTATTGATCTACCAAATACCCTGCTAATAACACAGAGTCATAGTGAAGTGAGTGAAGTATATTAACAACAGTGATAGGTGTGTGTAATCTATAATAATGATTATTATTGATTATTAATGACAAACAAAGAACTATAATTGCAGTGCATAAAGTGCAAATAACCCTATAATATAAATATTGATCAGACAACTTATCTATATCAACAATAGATGATAATGTCCCAAATTTGTGTGTGAATCCAAATGATTCTCTTGATCTCCAAGTGATAGTGGCAAGCAGCTTCCTCCAAAACTTGCTGGTGGTATCAAGACAAAGATCTGCAATCAATGCACAATCATGTGCACAATCAATGGTTCAAAAACGCAATCTGCACAAGTATTGCAATATTTACAAGATTTAGGACACTTGAGAAGTGTCACAAACGCCTCCTGGACTCTTATAAGTCGTCCAGACAACTTTCTCTCGTATTGTAGTCCCAGACGAACTGCACTCCAGCGTTCTATAGAATTGATGCTCCAGGAATTTGCAGCACTGATAAATGCAACTGAGAATCGCATAAGGCTGTGGTACCATCCGTATAAGTGTAAACGCTGCAGCATATGAAATCAAAAGTCCTGGATAAAGTCTATGAAATGTATAAAAGACTTTATTTAAAAACAAACACAACATTTCTCGGTCTAACATGACCGTTTCATCAGGTGTATAAATATACAAAATAATTGTCCACGACTTTTAAACCCTAAAATCGGCATCTTCCACATGTAAGTGCGCATGCACGAAGGTTAGCCGCGTTCTGATCAAATCCAACTTAATCTCTATTGGTTCTTTCTTTTCCAATCAGGTTGAGTTATCCTATACCAGCCTCCCCATGACTTATGGGGTAGTGTAACAAAGCGTTGTTCGCCTACGTTAATCGCTCATAGGAGCATATCCTCATGACGCTGCTTCTCTAGAAAACAGATGTCAAAAAAATAGATGTCAAAAAAACTATCTGTGATAGCGCGCCTTACTTAAATTGTATAATGTATTATTAGAATTCCGTTTACTAAATAATACCCTTCTCAAGGTGTATCATGCACGTTAATGAAATGGTGACATTGATATATGTGATTATGATAGAATGGCAACCTTCGCCTATGGCACCTAACAGACCATATTTACAAAACCAACATCTATAAGATGGATTCCACAAGTGAATAAACATAATATGTTATAAAACAAAACGGGCCCACAGAATTAAAAATAAATAAATACAAATATATCATTGTATAATAAAATTAATGATAACATAGAATATAAATTGTAAAACCTTAGCCACAACAAAAAACTCTTATATAGATGGCTTGTACTCGACTGAGTGAAAACCAAAAACATATTATACCAAGATTACCCTAAGATACAATATGGAAATTGGTGACAACCTAAGATACACCAATAGCAACGCTATCTAATAGAAACAAGTATTACCGTTGTCTATTAGGACTCAAGGTAATCTAACTGATTTTAACCATTAATACCCCTAGAGTCCAATGACCTATACAGTCCATAGTATTATACATATAAAGATCATATAAAATGTATACACACAAATGCTTATCACAATGCGAAATACTAACTGAACTAGAGGGTCAATAAATCACAACAATTGGCAGATACTGAGTATTATGAACAAATGACCTCACAAAAAGTGTGGTACTGTTACTGTTATATACCTATAAAACAAATGTATGGGTCTTAAACTCACCATCAATTGAATGCCGCCATATCGATATGTGCATTCAAGCCATAGGGAGATAAAGACTTAAGTTTCCATATCCAAAATGTTTCCCTCTGTCTTAAATGCACATATCTATTTCTGCCCCACTTAGGAGTCACAAATTCCAATGGAAAAATGATGAAAGTGTCTGTTTGGCCCAGATGACATTGAGATACATGTCTAGGGACGCTATGAATTTTAATATCCTTAATGATATTTCTCTTGTGTTCCCCCCACATTTTCTTGAGGGGTCTAGAGGTCCTCCCTACATACTGGATTCCACATCTGCACTCTAGCATATACGCTACAAAAGGAGAGTCACAAGTGGAGTGAGACTTCATTTCAAATCTATCCTTGCTAGCAAAATAAATAAAATCTGTTCTCTTCCCTGTAGTGTATGCACAAAGCCCACAGTTGTGACGATTGCATTTGTAAAACCCTGGTTTACCTAATAGTTGACTGCTAGTGTGGTTAATCTTGGTTTTTCGATTATATGATTTCATCACAACTTTACTGGGAGCTAGTTTGTTCTTCAAAGTTGGTGCTCTCCTAAAAGTACAAATAGGTTCTTGACCTATAGTGACTTTTAATAATGGGTCTCCCAATAATACATACCAATATTTCTTGAGAATTTCCTTAATCTTATTGTGATTATTGCTAAATTGAGTAATAAATCTAACTTTATTGCTTCTTGTCTCATTTTGTTGTTCAACTGATTTTTTATCTACTGTCTGAACTGATAATTTTTCATTTTTATTTTTATTATTAACAAAAAAATCAGTTCTACTTTTGTTCCTAGCTTTCAAATAACTCTCTTCTATGAGTTCACTGGGATATTGTTTCTCCAAAAATCTGTTATTTAGAACAATGGCTTGACTATCAAATACATCTAAATTTGTGCAGTTCTTACGTATCCAACAAAATTGATTATAGGGAATATTTCTCTTCCAAGGTTTATGATGATTACTTTTGTAATTCAAATAACTGTTGGTGTCTATTGTTTTAAAAAAGGTTTTAGTGGTAATGCAACCTAAATGATCCCACTCTAAAATTAAATTTCAAAAAATCAATACTGTTCTGTTCAATTTTAGATGTAAAATTGATGCCCATTTCATTCTTATTAAGAGATTTTACAAAATCCTGAGCATCCAACTTATTTCCCTCCCAGATAAACAAGAGGTCATCAATAAAACGGCCATAGAAGACCAGATTCTCCCCAAACTTGGATGAGTATATACAGTATATCTCTCTTCGAATAAACCCATAAATAAATTAGCAAAACTTGGGGCAAATCTGGTCCCCATGGCCGTACCTTTAACCTGATGGAAAAATTGTTCTTGATAAACAAAATAATTGTGTTTGAGCACAAAAGTTATAGACTCCAATAAAAAAAAACATTTGCCTGTCTGGCAGGTATATATCACTTTTAAGAATATTGATTTTCGTTTATGAAAACAAATATCTGCTTTTTGGTACGAATGTCCATACATCCCAAAAGGCATGCATACGTCTATTATTTAGTTAATATGTCTATATAAATGTCAATTATATATAGTTCATGCCACTAATGATTTTCACTATAGTAGATCATCAAACTAGAATATTAATTCACTCTTGCAGAAGTTTGTATAACTTTTTTATTTAATATTCTAAGCAATTAATTCACAGATATTTTCTGTTACAGTAGGTGTATGTGAACAGGATATGCTTTATATATTTTAAATATATTAGATTGTGCACTTTATTTACACAATGTTTTTTAGTCCTTTTAGAACCCAGTAGTGCTGCTGCCCACACCCTTCATAGTGCTGACTAATGCATTAACAAAAGATCTCCTCAGAGCGTGATATTTACTGAAAAAATATTACCAAACAAAAATATTAAAGTCCTCCTAAAAACAAAAAGACCACCTAAAAAAGTATATAACTTAAAAAAAGGACCACGTCAAGGTCTCACCCTTCCTGGGACTCCAACCAGCAAACACACAATGCATATTGTCAAACAAACCAACGAGGAACCTCCCAGGGTTACACAGGTCTTTGTAATTTCCCCTGAGTACATACAAAACACAGGAATCGACCTCACTCTCAGAAGGGACGAGATGCACATCCTATCCTAAGTCACTGTAAACTCCATAGCCCTGAACACTGACAGACAGCTGTATAGTTCCCAGCAACCCAAGCAGTTATTCCCTGAGCAGCCTGGGTGACAGGCCCATAGGGAAAATTACAAAATTATTAACACAACACACAGAAAATAACTTAAATTGTAAAGTATAAAACCACTGCCTTGCTACATTGTTTCTGACTAGGAGACCCTCAAACGAGATTGTACCATCATAACTTCATAACTGGATTTCTATAGGGGACGAGCCTCCATGCATGCTAAGCCCAAACACAGTCACGTCAGTGCATTCTAAAGTTTTTGTGCCTACATTATTGAACTCACAGTCACAAAGGCGCATTCCAGTTTTTAAGTTCAATAATGTAGGTTCAAGCACTCTGAAACACACTCTCATGACCAATAATTGTTTTTTCTCCTGGTACCCTTTATTGAACATTAAACCTAGGCAGGATCAGAGGCTCTCAGGAGTGTTCATGTGTCTTTTGCATTTTATGGCAACAGTGGTTGTAACAATGTTTATCATTGCAAGTTACAAACACTGCTGCCATAAAGGGCTAAAAACGTGCATGCTCCTAAGCTCATATAAGCCTATTTAAGTTAACTCATCAACAAAGAATACTTAAAGAAAAAAGCATATTAGTCAAACTTAAATCTGAACATTATCTAAAACTACATGCACTATCTAAACCGTTAAAATTAATTTTTACTTTACCTTCCTTTTAAGATTTTTTTTCTATACATTGCAACATCATTAGGTAATCATGTATGCTGGGTTTGAAATTTCCATTAGTCCACTAGACCCAGACGAGTAACAGATTGCAGCAGGTGAGTAAAAAATTTGACTTTTTCTTATATTTAACAATGAATGGACTAGTAACATATTCCTTATGGACTAGTTGCTTTTAACCCCTGACTAGTAAACTATAGTTGTATTTTTCTACCCCTGCCTATATGCTAATATAAATTGTGATCCATAACCTTATCCAATTTATCACATATGAAAAATGCCTAAACGTTTAAAGGGACATTAAAAAAGATAGGGTCTGGACACCCTATGGAGGTGCGCTATGGTGGTGAAATGATGAAAGCCCAAAAGTCTAAACCGAGGCTGCTCTTCCAAGATATACGTAACAGATGAACTACCTAAAGCAGGAGACAAGAAGGCGCCAAATAGGGTAATATCGTCGATACAAAAACAAGCACTGAAGATAGACAGTGAATGTACTCACAAGCGGAGCGGCACTGAGACGTGCCCAAAATCGTAAGCCAGGACCTTACAGTCGCCCGGTAGACAAACACACAGCAACAGCTACCAGCCGGTCACGTGATTCCTTCAACCAATCAGGACCGAATCTGCGTCCACACCTTCCTCCCAAGGCTCCAATCGTCAAGGGTATTTCGAGGGGGTGTGTAGTAACAATGCGTGTTATCGATGTCCCAATAAACAATTGCTCAAAGTTGTTTTAGGCAGTTCAGAAGAAAGAGGAGATCAACTCCAACAGGGTACAAGTAAAACAAATTTATTAAAATGTTTAAAAACCAGCAACGCGTTTCTCGGCTACACAGAGCCGTTTCCTCATTGTTTAGCATTGTTACTACACACCCCCTCGAAATACCCTTGACGATTGGAGCCTTGGGATGAAGGTGTGGATGCAGATTCAGTCCTGATTGGTTGAAGGAAACACGTGACCGGCTGGTAGCTGTTGCCGTGTGTTTGTCTACAGGGCGACTGTAAGGTCCCGGCTTGCGATTTCGGGCACGTCTCAGTGCCGCTCCGCTTGTGAGTACATTCACTGTCTATCTTCAGTGCTTGTTTTTGTATCAAAGATATTACCCTATTTGGCGCCTTCTTGTCTCCTGCTTTAGGTAGTTCAAAGGGACATTAAACCCAAAATGTTTATTTCATAATTCAGATAGACGATACAATTTTATACGAAAAAAGAAAAGCGGGTCCCAATCCAAAGCTTTAAAAGTGATTACTTTATTTCTTCGGATCCTGACCGCCTTAATCATAGACCATACCGGAACCTCTCATACCTGTAACTATTTACCTGTTTACAGGTACACACCCATAGTTATTTTGCTCCTATCATGGTTTAGTTAGGGGGTTGGCTTATGACTAAGGTGGAACTCGATATACACAATGTTAAACTTTTCACAGTCATTTCATAAGTTATTTTAAACATGATAGTAAATTCTATTTGTTCTATTTGCGCTTAAACACTAGAACTCTATATATATTTAGAAGATAATGTATTACAGAGAAATAATATAACCTTTTGTTCTCTTATACATGCAGTCTAAAAGGATACCTAGATGCATATTACAATTGCTTAAGTTTCAGTTAGATCATATAACCCTTTAAATAAAATTATTAAATATAGACTGCAAAAGAGCACTTATATTTAAACATAAATATATTATATTATTTTTGTAGGATCTAATGAATATTTTTCAGACCATAATAGAATAAACGATAATTTGGCATTGATTTTTTAAGAGTATTAGTAGAGAATAGAAAGACACTATTCTCCATAGGGTTCATAGCTATATAGTATAAATCTTTTTTTGTATGTGTGTTTTCTTTTTATGTCCTCTTCAAGATAGACATTAACCCCAACAGTTTATAATGTCATGTTCGGAGTTAAATCCTTCTGGAACTAGGGTTTTAAAGACAAAAATCCAATATGCCTCTTGCTTTTTAAGAATGTTAAGTCTATCGCCACCTCTATGAGGTTTACATATATGTTCAATTGCAGACCAGCTAAAGGTTTTTAGATTCTGATTATGTTCCTCAATAAAGTGGGCTGCTAATGCAGAGCAAGAAACATCATTTTCAATATATGAGATGTGTTCTCGTATACGAGTCCTTACATCCCTTGTTGTCATTCCAATATATTGTTTTTTATGCTCAGTACATTCTACCAAGTATATTACATGGTCGGTGGAACACTTTATACAACCTTTTATATTGTATTCATTTCCTGTTGTATATGATTTACATTTTTTGTCACTTTTATGTATCCACACGCTCTACATCTCTTATTCCCACATTTATATGTGCCATTGGTTTGCAACCATGCACTCCCTGAGTTCTTTTCTCTGTTTTTAAGCTCTCTGGGTGACAGTATATTGGCCAGAGATTTGCCTTTTTTATATACAAACTTACAGCCATTTTCTATTATAGGTTTCAAAACATTATCCCCGTATATAAGGGGTAAATACTTGTTAATGATACCACAGATTTCAGTGTATTGATTTGAATATTGGGTAATAAAATAGGGTCTTTTGTCTTCCCTATCATTTTTTTGCTTTGTCTGTAATAGATCTTTCCTGTCCATTTGATTTACTCTCTCACCAATACTTGCTATTTGATTTTGATTATACCCTCTTTCTACCATCCTTTCTGTTAGTTCAGATTCCTTTTGGTACAGATCATTTGGCCTTTTATTATACCCTTGGTGACATGCTTGGGGTGATTACTCTTAGCATGCAATAATGCATTACCTGCTATTGGTTTTCTATACAGGTCACTCTTTTATTCTGTCTGTCTGCGATCAAAACCAAATCCAGATAATTAATTGTATCTCTATTCCAATCAGAGGTAAATTTCATACCCATTCTGTTGTTGTTAAGGTATGTTAAAAACATGTTTTTCCCTGTTTCATCTCCATCCCATGCAAAGAGCAAATCATCTATAAACCTCTTATAGAGGAATATAGAGCCCCTGTATGGGTTGAGATCATTTGTGATGAGATTCCTCTCAAGCCATCCCATGAAGAGATTTGTATATGAGGGCGCAAACCGCGCCCCCATTGCAGT
>CAJPDP010176753.1:0-13715 GCA_905336975.1 Bombina variegata variegata | reverse complement strand
TTTTCGTTAAAATAAACATGCAGGGGTGCCTCGTGTTAATAAATGACCCAAAGGGTCTTTAAATCCCAACTGTTGTCATGTCATTATTTATTCACTTAAAGTAGATGGTTAAGTGGGGAGGGTTTTTTTTCTTTCAGGTACGCACGACATTGCTCCTTTAATCCCTTATATACATGAAGTCAAATATTTTTATTAATTTTCACCTATAAGATTAATGTGTTCTTTTTATACCAACATAGCACTCTATTCTAACTATATTGTGTTAGGGTGAACATTAGTAAACAAACACAGATATACCCCATATGCGTCTACAATCAACAATATTGTGATACATACTCATAACAATTAAGTGTATATGTAATGTTTGGTAAAACACAAACAAATTGAGCTATGACTCAACTATCTCATCTATTTTTAAGATATGTCAATATTCACAATGTGATCAAGCTATATATTGGATCTTATTACATATTTCAATGAAACTATGTGTATATTGAAGAATATAGTTTACACACCAGTATAGGTCTTTAAGTCCCATATCATATTGATGCCTAGGGGAGTCCCTGTCTGGAGCACATAGATCCAGTAAGCTTCTTTTTGATTAAGCTTGACTAGTATATCCCCTCCCCTGATATCGTTAGGAACACAATCTATGGCTTGAAACGAAAACATACTATTCATACTGACCCCACTATGTGTTGCAAAATACTTGGCAACTGGAGTTTTCGGGGGGGTCAGCACCTATTGAATTAATGTGTTCTCTGATACGGTCTTTTAAAAGGCGCGTGGTATGCCCTGTGTACTGTTTTAAACATATCTTACACCTTTTCAAATATACTACAAACTTCGAATTACAAGTTAGATGAAAAGGGTTTTTGTATGACTTTCCTGTTACACTAGATTTAAATTCTTCTCCCTTGGAAACATATTCACAGCTCTTACAAGGGCGAGTCCCACATTTGAAAAAACCTTTTTCAGGTTTTAACCAGCTTCTATCAGATCTAATGGGAGTGCTAAAATTTATTTGAAGAACTGTCTCCAAAGTTTTGGCTTTCCTGGAAACACACTGTATGCCTTTCTCTGATATTAATTTACCTATAAGTCGGTCTTTCTCAAGAATAGGCAGCGCTCTCTGAACAATATTACAAATCTGTCTATATTGTTTGCTGTATGATGTGATAAACCTGAAGGTATCTTTCGAATCTTGTTTCTGTGGTTTCATTCTATCTTTTAGTAAAGTAGACCTGTCTATTTGGTTAGCCTCCTCTCGTATGTTGCCTAGTGTATCTTGATCAAAAACTCTAGTCTTTAGTCTTTCTATTAAATCACCCGCCTGCTTATTGTAAACCTCATGTCCTGTACAGTTCCATATTAAGAGGATAAATTGCCCTTTTGGGATTGCTCTTCTAAGGTGTGTAGGGTGATGTGAATTAGCTCTCAGGATAGTGTTTCCTTATATCTTTGTCCTGTATGTCTGTGTGACGACTGTCCCTGTGTCTGCCTCCTTTGAGATCACTAGATCTAAGAAAGGAATCTCTTTATCTGAAAACTCAAATGTGAACTTAAGATTATTGTCATTGTTATTCAGATATGTGACAAAATCAGAGATCTTAGCCTTATCACCACTCCAAATAAGAAGCAAATCATCTATATAGCTTGAGTAAAATTTGACTTTGTCTTTGTATGGGTTTGTGGAAGTGAACAATTTTTCTATTTCGAAGGCATTTAGGTACAAATTTGCATATGAAGTTGCAAATTTTGCACCCATTGCCGTGCCACATTGTTGTACATAGAATTGACCATCGAAGGAGAAAAAATTATGAGTAAGTAAAAACTGTACAGAGTCACAAATGAATTTAATATAGAACTCATCAGTTACTATACAAAACCAACATCTGTTCAAATGCCTCCATACCATGGTTATATTGTATACAGGAAGAGAGTGACAAAATGTCTATAGAGAGAAAAATATCCTTTTCCTGGATAACCATGTCTTGTAGCATAGACAAGAGATGTTTGGTATCTCTGATATACCTGGTGATTGTTTTACAATTGGTTGCAGTATTGAATCCACATAAGCCCCTAGTTTTTCACCCAGTGAACCAACCCCCGAGATAATTGGTCTCCCGGGAGGTGATACAGTGGTTTTATATATTTTCGGTAAATGCTTAAACACCGGGACTTGCGGATTATGAACCATGAGAAATTCTGCAGTTTTTTTTGTAATGAGATATTCATCTTTAGCATAAGATAGAAACACTTTTAACTCTTTCTTGTACTTCCCTGTCGGACTAAAGGTGATTCGTTTGTATGTATTCTTGTCCTCTAGTTGCCTTTTGGCCTCATTGACGTATTGGGATCTATCTTGAACAACAATGGAACCACCTTTATCAGATTTGGAAATCACAAGATTCTTTTTATTTTGTAAATTTTTCAAAGCCTTTATTTGTTCTTTAGTCATATTTGATCTGTGATTTTTGGTCTTGATTTCGAGAGTAACTGATTCAACAAGTGCAAAGAGATATCTTTCTATAATCTTGTGGAATGTATCCACAAAATCACCCCTCATTTGTATAGGGTAAAAACTCTTATTAGACCCCTTAAGTATGCATGTAGGAATTTCAAGACTTTCTGATTCATACCTAGTACTCTCGCTTTCTAAAATATATAATGAAATTATACTGCATTGTTCGTCAAACTTCATTGTTTGAAAAGCATCTGTCCTTACATTACTGTTTGGGGTTAATGTTAAAGACTGACATGTCACTGAATCACTGTCAATTTCAGTTATTTCTTTACTATGTGCAAAATGCCTCTTTAGAGTAAGTGCACGTGCCAGCTTATTAACATCAACCAACGTGTCAAAAACCTTAAAGTCTGTTGTAGGTGCAAAATCTAAACCTAAGGATAATACTTCTGTTTCAATTCTGGATAGTTTAGTATCAGACAGGTTAACAATGTTAATATCCAAAGCCATAGTATTATGCATTTGTTCTAGTCTTAGGTTAGACTTGGGTTCTGTATTTATTGCTTTTTGTTGTCTTATTGACCCCTTGCCTTCTTTAAGCCTCTGCTTGGGTATTTGGCTGGGGGAACCCCTTCTCCCAAGTTTTTTGGAAGCGAGGGGGTATTAGACTGCAAATTTCTTTCTTCATATGACTTGTTAGTATTAATTGCTCCTATTCTACTTCTAATAGGCTGATGTAAAGCTCCTATCTTGGGTTTGGCCCCCTAGATATATCTTGGTCATCACTGGTTAACAGTGTAACTGGCGTAGATGCTCTAGGTGTATCCATAGAGTTACTGGTTTCAAAGCTAGAAAACTTAACTTTTCTCTTGTTATTATTTTTTCTATGTTGTTTCTTATTGCCTTGTTTAGATCTAGTATTCCAGCTATATACAATATTGAGCTCATAATCCTTACAATCTCTATCATATTTTTTCATCTTAAACTCAGTTAACTCATTGTCCACTTTAATAAGAGTGTCCTCTAGTTGTTTTTGGTAATCACCAAATTTAGCATCATTTTCAAAGTGAGTTATTTTAGACTCTTGAATTTCGAGTAATATGCTCTTGTGGTCCACAAAGGACCTTCTCTTCGTTAATATAATGTATAATGTCCCACCATAATCTTAACTCTTTTATTTCCAATTTTTCTCTTTGCGAGAATAGACTTCCTAAGTCCTGATTAAAATTACTGTTGCTGACATTCAAAAATAGAAGTGAATGGGGCGGAGTCAACAGCTGAGGTGATCAGACGTGTGTCTCCTGAGCTCCTGGGCCATGCCTAAATAAAGTAACTATTTACGGAAACTGAATAAGCTAAATTCATATGTAGATATCTACCAACTGATCTATAATGGAAGGACACTCTGCCTGAGTAAATTTTTGTTACTAACTCCATGTTTAGTAACCCCTATTGGAGGGAGCTGTTCTACTGCGAGTGGCGAGATACTAGGAACTACCTCCACTACTACTAGTCTACAGGCCTGAGCCTGAAATTGCTCTCAAAATGGAGGAGTCTCAGGAGTTACTTTACGCCCTATTACAAGGTCTGGATCGGCAGATCACCAGCTGCTTTACTGATTTTACAGATACACTGAGAGCAGCAATGCGAGGAATGACCAAAAGTGCACGTGATGGTGAGGAGTCCGGAGATACATGCAAAGAACTTCCATTAGAAGACCCCTTGATAACACGATGCCAATTGCCACCATGTCACATTGGCAATGAAGATCTAGATTACCCATCACAAGACCAATATGTCCTGCTGCTAGCTGATCATACAACAGCCGCGGTGACTACTGCAGAAGCACCAGAACGGATCTCACAGAGGGAGGAGCTGTGGCAGCCACTGGACCCCAAGCCGTCCCTTACAACAACAGAGCTTACTTTCGGCTTTTATCAGAGAAGAGGTGTCTACTTACTACAATGGGGATTTCCAGCTTACCCTACTGTCGCTTGCACAAGATTGCATTTGGTGGTCTGACTTTTCTTCATTGTTGTGGCCAACTAGCACAGATATGGCGCAGGCTCTTGACCGTGCTTTCGCGGAAGGGGAGACCTCATGCCTAAAATCCACAAGCATTGTTCTGTACAGACTTGGTGTTGGATAGGACAGAACTTGAATATATGCCTGAGCCCCTAATTTCTGGCATTAGACAAATGACTGGTACGACTTCTCACCACATATGAGATAACTGATCCATATACCGATTTCTCCAGTTCATGCAGCTATTCCCTTAATGCTTTCTTCAAGTGTGTTGGACAATATATCACAGTCCCATAGTGTCTTGTCGTGGTAGACTAGAAATAATGTAATTTATTAGACCCATAGCGGTAGTTTATAGTTTAGGATGTGATATCAGAGTACATATATCGTTCAGCAGAGGTTTATATTGCTGCCGTTTTTTGTCCATATTTCTATTTTTAGGAAACTCCCTTGCCACTCTGTGTTTAGCATAAGAGATAGATTGGCTCCCATCACAAAGCAAATAGAGGTTCTAGCCCTATTCGTTAATCTACTTAATTGGTCCAGAGATAACACTGCCATAGTAATAGTATTGTTATTAGAACACCCTGTTCAGCACTTCTACTATGTATTATTTGAGTATTCAGATATTCATCTACTAAACCACATGCAGGGGAGCTATGGTATCTGCACAGTCCTTTTAGCTGGCTGTAATTGTTTTCAATCTATGCTTTTCTGCACTTAGCCCTCTTTACTGACGGAAGTTGATGTGCTGGCTGCTGCTTATACAGTGTTTAATGGCTTAGAAGCTAATTTACAATGCAAACTGGTTCCCTATGTGTGTTTTCTAGCACTTCCTAATAGGCACTGTCACCATCCTGGATGAATGGGAAATTTTAGCATCACTACAATAGCCTATATTAGATTCACCAGGGCTTTACCTCATAGAACTAGAATATATTGACCTGTTTGATGTACTTTTTCTTTCCACATATACTTAACGGTAGTCACCTGTGCACCGTTATCACACTGTTATACAGCCTATCTTATGGGAACTTATAATGAAGATTTTGTTTTTCTAGTCATCAATCACCTCATTTGCTCTACAGCTAAGCACACTAAAGTTCAGCTTCTTACACAAGGTATACTATTGATAGTTCGCACTTAGCTAAACCCAATCTACCCACTATAATGGGTCTCAGGAACTAATTTAATCCTACAACCAAGTTTGGTTCACAATCCTTGCACTGTTTTTATGTTTTTATTTTTTATGTGACCTGGATGTCTGTTATACAGTTTTTGGAAAGCATTGCTTCTAGCATATTATTATATTACACCCTGTTATCCTCACTTGTAGTTTATATGTATAAGGGTATATTCACTTCAGGGTTTTATCTAGAAGAACCTAATGGTACACAGTTGTTGTTATTTTTATACTACTCCTCCCTTCACTCCATGTTTGAAACCTAGAGGTTCCACCCGTCAGCGTAACTTCAATAGTACTATGTTGTTCCTTATATTGTTCTGTTTTTTCTACTGTTGTTCATATTATAGTCTGGAGATATGTCTTACTATCTTACCTCCTCTAGTGCATATTTTATCTCAACTCAATAGTTTTATTGTGAATGTAAGAATACTGAACAGGGCAAACAATATTATATACTGAACTGCTGTCATCATAGTAAGTTTTAATACGGCTCTTCTGATATTATATGTCAGTTAGTTTATAGTTGTAACATAGCCTCTGAATGCTGGACCTTGGTAAATCTGAAGTGAATTATATATAGATTACATGGCCCTAAGTAACCTGGTTAAGCTCCTTTACTTTTCACTGAGGAATTTTCATATAGCTAGCTAGCTTAGGTCTAATAACCTATATTGCTTTGTCCTATTCTTGAAGCCTACATATACTATTCAGAACGGTAGCAGTGGGCATAACATTATTATACTGCCATAGTCTTTTCATGCAAGGTATACTTTGCTCCTAGCTTTAGGTTCTATATAATATATAATACCCAACACAGATGGGGGGACTTAGTAATTGAAGCCTGAAGCTGCATGTATATACACTCTAGACTTACCCTGGTGTTGAAGCTATTTTTTTTATAATTCACATGCCTAACATATATAATGATATACTAGAGGGTCAGTGGCCGCGTCCTCAGAGTATTATTATCTAACTCATGTAGCTCAATATTTGATAGACTTAACAGTGAAATAATTCAACCGCTACGCACCATATGGAGCATTACACATCATATCTAAATAGACTCTAAAACACAGTTCTGTACAGGGCTTTCTAGAAATATCATATGTAATAGATATTCCTCATTCCGTTCATTATTAGACACGGAGCAAACTAAGCCACTTCCTAATAATTAAATAAACAACAGTCTGTTCCTTTGAAGTCTACCCCTCTGATTATATCATAAGATCTCTGCTTACCCCTTGCATCTTACTATTTTGGTTCCCTATAAGACTCCACCCTCCCATCCCCTTCCCCACTCCACTTAGAGCGGCTCTCGCCCGCTGATCTTCCTTTTCCCCTCCCCGCTAACTTGGTCCAAAAGTGGCCAAACAAAATCTAATCTTCACTTGTCCATAATTCTATTTCTTTTAGATTAAATAACTACATGAATGGCAATGTGGAGACCATACTTAGTATTTATATAATATAAAAATGAGGTTTCATTATCCTTTAATGTTATACTGGTTACGCATATCTTACAATATTACTTTCTTTTCTGTGAATTTCTTTACCTACAATACTTGCGATATGAATTCCAGACACAGCTCTGTGTTACATAGTTATTGTTTTTATGCTCTTCCTGGGACACACAGAATCCACGCCTAGAATGATTATATCTCTACTTCTTTGTTACGTTTTTGGGTATACAATATATGTTCCGATGTTATATTCTCATTGTCACTGGATGAATATTTTATGTAATGCTTTAATAACCTCAATAAAAATATATTTAAAAAAATAAATTACTGTTGCTGACCTGCTGACCTTGTATGAGAGCATTAAACTTAGCTCTTCTAGTGTCAAAACCACCTTCTGCCATATTTAAAGTTGCCTTTGTGGACACATATATAGAACCACAGTCTGTTAGACGAAATGTTTATCTACTGCTTGGTAAGGGAACTGGGTTTTATTCACACAGTTCAAAGCCTTGTAGTGTACTCTGGTTGAGCCTTGCAGTATATAGACAACCCTTGCATAGACACTGTGCAACTGTAGTAGTATAACGTTTCTGTTTAGTCTATAACGTAAGTTGCTTCTGCGGTAAAGATACCTAATACGGAACTTCTCCCGTGACTTACTGTGTAAGTATTATGTAATGCCTCCGAGCTCCACTTCGTTGCAGAAGATGCCGACAGCCCCACCCGGGCTCCTCCTACCAGCGCTTTACTCGGTTTCGGTCCCGTGACCTGTCCGGAAGTGTTGTTTGTCAGGTATGAACAACGGCAGATACAAACTCATTAAGAAAGGCGTCCCAGCCTTCAATCAATTCTTGATACTCAATGAAACAAAAACGGTTGTGTGGTCATCAAGCTGTGAAATTTATTTCGCAAAGTAAACAGCAACACATCATACGTGGTACAACAGGTCAGATAAACCTACGCGTTTCATGCTCGCAGGCAACCTACTTGTAATTCGAAGTTTGTGGTATATTTGATCACATGTAAGATATGTTTAAAACAGTACACAGGGCGTACCATGCACCTTTTAAAAGACCGTATCAGAGAACAAATTAATTCAATAGGTGCTGACCCCCCAAAACTCCAATTGCCAAGCATTTTGCAACACATAGTGGGGTCAGTATGAATAATATTTTTTCGTTTCAAGCCATAGATTGTGTTCCTAACAATATCAGGGGAGGGGATAGACTAGTTAAGCTTAATCAAAAAGAAGCTTACTGGATCTATGTGCTTCAGACAGGGACTCCCCTAGGCATCAATATGATATGGGACTTAAAGACCTATACTGGTGTGTAAACTATAGTCTTCAATATACACATAGTTTCATTGAAATATGTAATAAGATCCAATTTATAGCTTGATCATATTGTGAATATTGACACATCTTAAGAGTAGATGAGATAGTTAAGTCATAGCTCAATTTGTTTGTGTTTTACCAAACATTACATATACACTTTATTGTTATGCGTATGTATCACAATATTGTTGATTGTAGACGCATATGGGGTACATCTGTGTTTGTTTACTAATGTTCACCCAAACACAATATAGTCAGAATAGAGTGCTATGTTGGTATAAAAAGAACACATTAATCTTATAGGCGAAAATTAATCAAAATATTTGACTTCATGTACATTAACGTTGCCATAATCTAGTTATGTTGCCATTAATGTGTACAATCTAGGACCAGTGTTTGTTCTCTGATGAAAAGCGTATGATAATAAATCTTAACAAATGTCAGCAAATTATATTGCGGAAAACAAATAGTTAAAGGTTTATAGTTAATATGTTGTTGCTATATGCGTTCTTCTCAATGTACCTATACATAAACTATTTTAAATTAGTTCCTAGTCCTGTTAGAACAATGAAAGTATCTATCTTTTGTCCTTTAAGATAAATACATTTGAAAGGTTTATATTTATTTATAATTATACATATGTAATTTTGAACAAGAGTAGTGTGTATCTTTAAAAAAAGGCTACTTTGTTTCACAGTTTAGTTTCACCACACATGTTTTGCAATTTATTTGGCAATTGTAGATTGTTTCACCAGTTGTATATGTTTACTTTAGAGATACTTTATAATATACGAATTTTAATTACATATACTAAAATTATAAGATGGGTGAATATGTATCACACTGCCATATAATATAACACATTGCAATTTTAGTGTGACTAAGGATAGCAATAATTTTTAATTCAGTTCATGGCAACTTTGTATCTCTGCACTAGTAGTGTAGTACAGTGTAATAATAGTAGTAATAATGGCACTTATGTTCGATATTAATTTAGCGTATGTATCACTTTAATGTATAATCACTACAGCACCTGAATGTAATTGTGGAGTGTTTCTAATGTATAAAGTAAAGGAGGAGGAGTGTTCTCACTATCCCTGATGAAGTGCCTGCGGGCATGAAATGCGTAGGATTTATCTGACCTGTTGTACCACGTATGATGTGTTGCTGTTTACTTTGCAAAATAAATTGCACAGCTTGATGACCACACAACCGTTTTTGTTTCATTGAGTATCAAGAATTGATTGAAGGATGGGACATCTTTTTGAACGAGTTTGTATCTGCCGCTGTTCATACCTGATAAACGACACTTCCGGAAAGGTCACGGGACCGCAACCGAGTGAAGCGCTGGTAGGAGGAGCCTAGGTGGGGCTGTCGGCGTCTTCTGCAATGAAGTGGAGCTCGGAGGCATTACACAATACTTACACAGTAAGTCACGGGAGAAGTTCCGCATCAGGTATCTTTACTGTAGAAGCATAACGACAACTGGGTAAGCAACTTCCATTATATACTAAACAGAAACGTTATACTACTACAGTTGCACAGTGTCTATGCAAGGGTTGTCTATATACTGCAAGGCTCAACCAGAGTACACTACAAGGCTTTGAACTGTGTGAATAAAACCTAGTTCCCTTACCAAGCAGTAGATAAACATTTCGTCTAACAGACTGTGGTTCTATATATATGCTATATATGCTATATATATATGCTATATATGCTATATATAAGCTATGATTATGCCGTGAGTGGCGAAACATGTCAGCAGCAGTTTCTTCACAAGTTTATGCTGGTGTTGTGAGACATGCCTTCTTTTGATCATGTACACATGGTTTATTTTTAACCTAAATAAACGAGTTTTGGATTTTGGGAAAAGTCGTCTGCATTTTTGTTTTTGAATTTGTTTTTGAATTGCTATATATGTCACTGTCTGAGGAAGGGGATACGGTCCCCGAAATGTTACATTAAACTACACGTTTGTTTAAAAGACCAGTGAGTGCATTCCATTGCTTATAATTATATATATATATATATATATATATGTGTGTCTGTATGTATGTATGTACAGTATATGTGTATGTATGTGTATGTATTTATATGTGTGTATAAGTGTTCAAATAACACATACTCAGCACACCAAATAGATCAAGTTATATGATATTTAATGATATCATGAATCCTAAACAGAAAAATAAAGTGAAAGGTACCCAGTCTATCCCCATTCAGACCTGCATCCAGCACAAACACACTCCAAACAAACGCATACATTTCCCTTAGGTGTCCCTAGGGAAAAGAAAAAAAGGTGCCATTTCCAAACTTAGCACAGTTCAGCAAAAGAAAGTACAGGGGAAAAAGAACCTTTGTAATCCACTTGTACACATTATTTTGATTGAAGTTATAACAACGTTAGATCCCCAGCTGCTACAGTGTCTCTTCTCCTCCTAAACCTCGCACACCATCTGTTTACGGGTGCATAACAGAGCAATGTTAATATGGAATAATGGCATATGCGTGATTTGATTGTGTTTGTGTGTGTTAGAGAGAATGTGTGTAGGTGTGTGAGAGAGAATGTGTTATGTGTGTGAAAGACTGTGTGTGTGAGAGAGAGAGAGAGAGAGCAAGAGTGTGTGTGTGAGAAAGAGAGTCTATCTGTGTGCGATAGAGCGTGTGTATGAGTGTGAGAGAGAGTGTGTGAGTATGTATAACAGTGTGTGTGTGAGAGAGAGTTGTGTGTGAGAGTAGAGAGAGTGTGTATGAGAGTATGTGTATGTGTGAGTGAAAGCATGTGTATGTATGCATGTGCGTGAGAGAGATAGACAGGGCTGGACTGGGAATAAAAAGCAGCCCTGGAAAAATATGAAACCCTATTTTTGAGTCCGTAGAATGCACACGCCCCATTTTTCTCAAATGGGATTACTGGGATACTCCTTCCACCAATATTTGTTTTAAGAATTAAATTATATTACTGTGTATTAAATAAAAGTGCCAGATTGTTGTTATATAGGCACCCCACAACCCAATTGCATCCATTAATCACCCCTTTAAATTGTAGCTTTCCAGCCCCAGCTGCTGCAGCCTACCAGGAAATCTCCTGATTATACTGGTAGGTCAATCCGGCCTTGGAGATGTGTGATTAAGAGTGTGTATTCAAGAAAGAGTATGTGTACGTGTGAGAGATAGTGTGTGTGCATATGAGAAAGAGTGTGTAAAAGAGAGTGTGAGTTAGTGTGTGTACATATGAGAGTGTGTGTGTGAGAGAAAAATTGTGTGAGAGCATGTGTGTTACTCTAAAGCAGTGTAAACATGTTCTCTGGAGTGATGATCAACAAATCTGGATGGATGCAGGAGAACTCTACCTACCAGAATTAATAGTGCCTATTGTAATATTGGTGGAGGAGGTATGAAGGTCTGGGGCTGTTTTTCTGGGTTTGGGCTATTCCCTATCATTCCATTTAAGGGTCATCTTAATAAAGGTTACAAAGACATTTTAGACAATTGGGTTCTTTCAACTTTGTGGCAATAGTTTTGGGAAGGCCCTTTCCTGTTCCAGCATGACTGTTCCCCATGTGCAAAAAGCAAGGTTCATGAATACATGGTTTGACAAGGTTGATGTGGAGGAACTTGAGTGGCCTGCACACAGGTTAGATTTTTAAAGAGTTATGTTCTCTTATACTGTGTATATATATATATATATATATATACATACACATACACATTCTTGTGACATTTTGACGGTCTTGCAAGTGTTGAGAGATTGTGCTTAAGTCACACACATATTGAGCAAGCACAATTATTGTATTGGAATAACTTATTTATCTGGGAATAAGAAGAAGTATTGAGCAAGCACAATTATTGTATTGGAATAACTTATTTATCTGGGAATAAGCTATAGAAAGAATGACACTATCCAGTATACACAGTTTCCTTGTTGTTTGCACATGCGTGTATGTTTTTTGCCTTTGAGTTTCCATGTGTTTTTTTTTTGTTTGTTTTTTTAAGATTTTTTTTTATTTATTGTCAACGTTTTAACAGTAACAGGGAGGGGCACGCAGGCCCCATATTCACACATAAATTACAATCGTAGATGTACAGTAGTGAGTTGGACCGTAGGTCCCGATAGTTAATAGAAAAGTAAAGTAAAGTATGAAACAGGATGGTCACCACTTGTGAAAATGAACACTAGTGCAAACAGGAGACCATAGAGTGACCAATACATCACAACTCATTTCTTAAAGCCAGAATATGATCATGGAGGGGAGGGGGGGAGGCCTGAGTGTGGAGGGGGGTAAAGAAGGTGGGGTGTAAGCTGTCTAATGGTGGACGGGCAAGGGGTTTTGGGTCGTGACAGATGGACTCCAGGAGGTGTCATATGTATCTTTCCAGTCAGACCATGCTAATTCGAACAAGTCTGATTTGTTTAAGTCAAAGTATATGGTCTTTTCCATGTTGTAAAGAAAGGCCATGGTTTTCACTATTTCGTTCCACGAGGGAGGGGAGCCTTTTTTCCAAGACCTCGCTAAATTAGTTTTAATAGAGGCTAGCAGGTAAATACAGAAGATACTCTGGTGTTTCGGTAAGTCGTGTAAGCCTAGGTGTAGTAGTGCAGTGGCCGGGCCAGATGGAACTCTGATTCCAAAGTCAGTGAGGGTGCGGAACCCTTGAGCCCATAGAAGGTGTATTTTAGGGCAATCCCACCAGGTGTGGAGCATAGTGCCCTGTAGACCGCAATTCCTCCAGCAGAGAGGAGAGAATCCTGGGTACATCTTAGACAGCCGGGAGGGGACCAGGTACCAGTGAGAGACTACTTTATAGTAGGTTTCAAACATCGTAATACAGTGGAGGGTTTTCTTTGTCAAAAGAATAGCCCTTTGCCAAGAGTCTACAGAGATTTGGGAGTGCAACAAAGAGTCCCATCTCAACAGATGTGGGGCAACTTCAGGTGGAACCGAACCGTCAAGTAATCTATAATGAGTCGATAAAGGTCTGACTAGCCTGCGTCCCGCCTTCCAGATTGACTCCCATTGGGTGGGTTGTCGAGAGGCGGTGGGGTGAAAGCCCCAGATTCTCAAGAAGCTTTTAATCCTGATGACCTCGAAGGAGAGGAACGCGGGAATACCTGTTGGTGGATCCAAAAGCGCCAGATCTATGAAACCATCAGGCTGCGAAGCAGACCAGAAGTCTGAGACCTGCTTGATCCCCAATCTAGCCCAGATATTCGGGTGAGTTTCTGCCAACCCTGTGAAG
>CAJPDP010176605.1:0-12595 GCA_905336975.1 Bombina variegata variegata | reverse complement strand
TGCTGGCGGACGATTGGCCGTGAGTCAGCAGGGGGCGACGTTACACCAGCAGCTCTTGTGAGCTGATGGTGCAATGTTAAATGCGGAGAGCGTATTGCTCTCCGCATTCAGCGAGGTCTTGCGGACCTGATCCGCACTATAGGATCAGGTCCGCAAGACCTTTGATAAATAGGCACCATAATATTTCAAATCAAACTTTTTATTCAGCTAATTTATTTAGTTTGGTTCTTTCAGTTCAATAATATTTTCAAAATATATTTAGCTCATAAAATGTACGTTTATCAGTAGAGTGGTTTGTTTCTTACTAACCCACCATCAGTTTATTTTCTTTCTTTATTGATGGGAGCAGACCACACCTTTACAAACTGGAGCACAGGGCCTGTAGAATATTGAACTTGCAGAATGGGGACAAAGAAATTATCCATTTCGCTGAAATGAAAACACTCCCAGCATAAACACTGTACGCCTCAGCTATGATAAATCTAGCCCTATGTAGCACTTATGCCAACTTGGAAATCCACAGTCTGATGTCACCCAATGTGTGACTGCCCTTTAAATTGGTTTACAGCTTCATAATGAGTGGGATTAACATCCATTGTGTGAGACCCTTCTCTGATATTTTGACAGTGCTTCCCAGTCTTTTGGGCTGCTCTATGTTTGTAGCAATGCCCTAATCACCATGAATATCTACTTTTGAAAAATTCTGTCTTCCAAGAGTTTTGTTATGAACACTCCTCTATTTGAATTCTAGCTTTTCCTTTAGACCAGTATCCACTTGTTGCTTTATGGCCACATTTCCTAAGGTTAACCAGCTCCTGTCCCACCTTCCTTCCTAGATATCACTCAGAGCTGAGGACTCAAATAACACTTTGTGACGCAGGAATGTACAAATAGACCCTGAGAGTGTATGTAGCCGGGCCTGGGCTTGTTAGCAAGCTGATACCTGCATGTTCATGCTGTGAATTTATCCAGAGGGCATGAAAACCAAACAGCCTAATATCAGTGTATTGTAGCACTGTCAAATGGAGAGAGGAGTCACCTGGGCCAAAGTATAGATTGTTGATCTGTGTCTTTAAGATAGTTGGTCCCTAAATGACAGATGCTAGTGAATATGTTCTATGCTATTGGAGCATATAAATCTGCTTGTTTGCATATTTGTGCAGTGTGTTTATGCATACGTGCAGAAGAGTATGTATTTTTTTTGTGTGCGTATATGTATTTATATCTTTAGTAATATAACACATTCCATGTCCACGTTACAGTGGTTAAATAACACACCTTCCTTTTCAAACAGAAGCATAACCTTTTCAAATGAACTCTTGTAATGCGCCTACTGTGTGATTACAACACAGTTCTGTGATAAATATGTGTACAGTAATACACAGGTGTGGAAGGAAAATAATAGTAATGCTAAAATGAACTATGTATTCACAAAAATAAAACTGGTTCATAAATGTTATACATTTCAGAATTTATAATGTATTCCTACAAATAAAACATACCTAAAATGGTTCAGTTAACTGACAAAAGCTAAGAAGGATACTTATTAAGTTGAATTTATATTGAAAAAAAATGTAAGTGTACAGAGGCAAAGTTACAAAAATGATTTGTTGAGATGGATTTGTGGAGTATAAAAACTATAGAGGCTTTTAAAAAATTTCCATCCTTATAATCTTGTAGATATTTCCTAACAAAGCAAATGATCGTTGCACACTATAAAGGGACTTTCTGCAACAAAGACAACTTTTCCGTTGAGGAATTTCCAGCCTACAAGTGTTTAATTTAACTCGCACATTAATAAATAGGCCCCTTTGTGAATAACTGATGGGTAATGTAATATTACCCCTCTCTATAGTCTTCTATTAATACTATACTATACTATAGTCCACCAATAGTGTATATAGTTATATGGTTTGTTATCCATTGCTAAATGACTAATGTTCTGTAGTAGTGATTATGAAATAATCAGAGCTGGGGCCCTCTCTACCCAGCTAAACCAAATGCCTTATTTTCCACTACTTCAAACTCAGTTCCACAGATAAAAGTAATCTGACACAATTCCAGCCTTAGTAAACAATAGAATGTTCTTTAGTAATCACTTCTGAATATACTTTGCTTAGTGTTAAGACTGCTTAAACATTCTTTTCCAAATCTAGAAGTATCAGACACATTTTACCTTCAATATAAATGTTCTATTAAACACACATCGGTTTCCCATCTAATTACAACCAAGATAGCTACACCTCTCCATTTCAGCCCTATACAGGTGTCTTTGCCAAAAACACTCAAACTATACTGACAGCCAACTCAAATACTCCTTCTAAATCAAGGCTTATCCCTTTGATTAAAGGGATATGAAGCCCAAAATGTTTTTGTTCATGATTCAGACAGAGCATGTGGTTTTAGACAACTTTCTCATTTACTTCAATTATCATGTTATCTTCGTTCACTTGGTATCTTTTGTTGAAAAGCAGGGACATATGCTTAGGAGCCGGCCCATTTCTGGAGCACTATATGGCAGCAGTTTTGCAAGAATGTTATCGATTTCCACGAGCACTAAATGGCAGCACTATGTCCTGCCATGTAGTGTTCCAGATGCCTACCTAGGTATCTCTTCAACACAGAATATCACGGGAACTAAGCACATTTGATAAGAGAAGTAAATTGGAATCTCTGAATCACAAAATCATTTTTGGGGGTTCATATCTCTTTAAAAAAACTAAAACAAACAACACCATGATCTATTACAAGAGGGCCCCCAATTAAAATGGAAAGAAGCAAATCTTTTTCTTTTTTTCACATATTGCACAAATATCCTTAGATTATCACTTGTAATCAATTGCTTTCTCTGCATCTTTGTGTATTTGTGTGTGTGTAAAGTAAATGTAAAATTCTTGCCCCTGAACTTTTGGTCCGGCTCCTAAAATTGTAATAAATATGGGGATCCTGAGTTATGCAGTGAAAACACTTTAATAAATAGTTTTATACACACATAACATAGCAAATACAACAGTCATACGTCTCTGTTTATTCACAGTCTATGTACATATGGAATAATATTGTGGTGCAGTTATAGGGATTGTTGTAAGAAAAAGAAAAGCAATCATAATGCATAATTATATACACTGGGTTCAATTTATTAAATGCCGGGCGGACATGATTCACTGTAGCGAATCATGTCCGCCCGGCATCGCTAAATGCCGACAGCGTACGCAGTCGGCATTTAACATTGCACAATGCTGCCCCCCTCATCCCAATCGGATCGGATAGGGATGATTGCAGTCCACCACCTAAAAGGTGGCGGAGAAGTAAAGGAGCAGCTGCTTCTTAACTTCTGTTTCCGGCGAAACCGAAACTAAGGGCGTAGATAGCAGCATTCGCTGCTTATTAAAGCTACCCCTATAACTTCAGTGCTCGACAAATCTGTTTAAAATTGAAGAGCCAGTAAGAATATTTAGTAGCCAAGCATACTTTTAGGAGCCAGATATATTCTAGGAGCCAGTATCTCCCTGGATCTTGGGTTTGTCAAGCCCTGCTATAACTTATCAACTAATATGTGGTGATTGTAGACAGTAGTGTATTACAGTATTAAAACCTTAAAAAGTGCACACAAACACAAAACAATGTATAATGCTACATAGATACACACACATTATATACGTATATATATATATACAGTATATTGTTATGTGTTATGCACATACATTGTTATATAAAGACGAATGCATTATATATCCTGCTATACAGATACACACAGACCCACACACGTTATTTGTAATCTACAAATGCACAAGGCTCCCATGCATTACACAGCTGTAAAGATTCACACAAACCCACAGATGTTATATGTATACTGATAAAATATACATACAGGGCAACACATATTCTATATTATTATGCAGATGCACAAAGATATATAGTACTATCTTAGTCGATTCCCTATATTTCTATCTTATCAATGCACTTCTATTTAGATAGGCCACAATCATACTAACTGCCTGTATAGTATATATGCTTCCTTGATGTTTGTTATAATTGTCTATCTATCTATCTATCTATCTATCTATCTATCTATCTATCTGTCTGTCTGTCTGTCTGTCTGTCTGTCTATCTGTCTGTCTGTCTGTCTGTCTATACACATTTGTACTTCATGCCTGCTTTCTAAGTGGAATGTATGTTTCCTTGTTGTCTCTTACTTTCTGGCAGGGTGTTTCACATTTAGAGTTACAGAATGTCATTCTTATAAATGCGTTCTTTTTATTATTTATATAACTGTCTCTTATGTTTCCTGGATCTGTTCATTTCTGTATCTGTATATAGGAAACTCTTTGTGGCTCTTCCTGTCTTTCCTTCCACCATTTCTTTCTTTTTCGGTCTTACATGTCCCACAATGCTCTTTGCCTGTCTTTCTATATTCTCCACCTCTTTGCATTTCTTCTTACCAGCCCCCACCCTCTCTTCCCTGTTTCTTTACAACAAACTCTCTAGCTGTCTATTTCCCTGCCTCCCTCTTCTCTCTGGAATCATATGTATTCACTATTAGCCCTAACTCTGGTAGTCTTTTGTTTCTTACACACTTTATCAAGTTGAAAAAATGTCTTGAGTATTCTTCACAGTCTACATTGCTTTTACCTCCTTTGTATATTCTGGGTCAGAGTGTACATCCTATTCAAATTAGGGACCACATTGGAATGTGCTTCTTTCCAACTGATTTCAGAAATTCCGTTAGTCTAAGCCCCCCATAAATGGTAATATATAGAAAGTTCAAAACATCAATTCTTTAGTAAGATATAAGCCACAAACCTACATATACTCTCTGAACATCTACACTGGATCTACAGAGGGATGAAATAAATAAACCAGCTCCTGGGAGGCAGATTGTCCAGTGTGTTGCAAATGGGATAAATAGAGGAGTAGTATGCCATGGGAAATGCAGTGTTAAAATTCACTGGTGGACAAACCTAGAGCCATGCAGGCCTTAGGCTGGGTAATCACACTCTTTAATAATTCACCTACTCAGTGACTGTCTTTCTCACCTGCTCCCCTTTTATACACTGGCTACTTCTCATAGCCTTCTCCTCTCCTGCTTCTCAGACTCTCTATCTTGTGTCTCACCTGCATTTCCTGTCACAGTCTATCTCTTACATTCTTCTCCCATATACAGCAGATCAGAGCTTGGCACTCACCAGATAGTTCATTGTTCCTGTTGTACGGGATTCACTTGTAATCCCACCGTTTACCACTGATTCACAGGTAATCCCACTCCACTGGCAAATCCAGTCCCCAGATGATTATTGGATACCCCTCAAATAAGTCTCTCTCTCTCTCTGTTACTTTATACCGGGCATCTTTTACCAGGCAACACTTTTATTAAACCTTATATGTACCCAGGCTAGATATGTCAGTCAGTTTTTTTCTTCCACTGACTCTTTGTCTGTCAGTCTCTCACTGTCTCTTCATACTGGTGTTTCTCATTATATTTTTTCTCTTTTGGTATCCTTGGCAGTCTTAGTCTCCTTGGCTTGGTGTCAGATAATTTCTCCAAATCTTTGCCTCACTTTCTTCTTTGAGGTCCTAGTTCTGTTCTAAATCCTTGCCAGATTCACTAAATCCAAGAATGGCAGCAAATTACTCCTGGCTGCCTTATAGGTAGTCACTGTATTTCTGTCTCTTGGTTTTCCAGCCAGTAACTGTATTACTGGCAGTTTCCCTGTATACCAGACTGTTACTCTGCCCTCTCACTATTCCAATCACTCTGTTCTCAACTGTCTCTATTTTTCTGCTGGCTAAACACTGTTTTTGTAGGTCTCTTGATATCCTTGCTTCACTCTGTTGTCCACACACTTATTGTTTCAAAATATTACAGGATATCAGGTTGAATTCATATTTATTTTGTGTTATTCCAAGCAGTCACTCTGCATTTGTCCTTGTGTCACAGAATTCAAGAACTCCAGTCAGTCCCTTTGTATTCCCAATTTTTGTCTCAGTATAGCTGACTACTGGTATCGCTATCCCAGCATTCCTTAGGGTCTTTCTTTACAGACAGTCTCCCGGCATTCCTGGCTGTCTCTTCACAGCCTGTGTCCCTTTCTGTCTTCCACAGACTGAGTCAGGCAGGAGAGAGGGGGAGATTCTGGGGAGAGGTAATATTATCCCATCAATGCTGAAGCCCAGACCCTTTTCCCAGGAACGATCCCATTGGCTGACATTGCTTTCTTATGCTAATGAAAACAGGGAGGAGGGAGGGTGTTTTCTCTCCCTCTGGTGAAAGAGGTGTGAGACTGCCACAGTCTGGAGCTCCAAGGCATGGAATTTGTAGCAGGATTATAAAACAGGATGGATGAATGGAAAGAATATAGTATTTTTTTAAGCAATTGGCTTTGATGCAGTGTAGAATATTTTCCAATGCTGAATAGTTTAAGAAACTGCTTTATCCTTCAGTTATAGCTGAGACGTTAACAATAATTTACTATTAAGGCAAAATTATGTATAGTATAATATATAGATGTATATATAGAATAATATATTGATGTATGTTTTTAAAATTATATTAGTTGTATAAATATTGAAGATATTTGTAGACCCAGTACATACTTGAAAACAAGAGAAATCTCAATGTATCCTTCCTGGTAAAATATTTTATAAATAATAATAAATAATAAATAATAATATAAGTGTACAGGTTCAGTTTCTATAAATAATGGGCACTCCCGTGTTGGCACCTAGGACTTTGCTTTATCTATCTTTTCTGCTAAGGACAATTAGAGGCAGATAAAAACAGGCAATAAAAGAGTGCACACAAGGATGTGTGGAATATATGATTGTTAAATTAACTAACAAGGACCTAGATTACAAGTTGTGCGGTATGACTGTACTGTGATCGTTTTGGCCTATAACGCAACAACACCCATAAACTACCTATTGACCCCTAGGCCCCCAGCATCGCAAATACTAAAATAAACCAATATTCCGCCGCCCACCCACATCAGGACTACCTAAATGAAAGTATTAACCCCTAATCCGCCATACCCCAGCATCGCTAACACCTAATCAATCTATTAACCCCTAAACCCCTGTCTCCCCATATCGCCAACACTAAATAAAGTTATTAACCTCTAAACGGCCGACCCCCCCACATCGGCAACACTAAATAAAGCTATTAACCTCTAAAACGCTGACCACCCCCACATCGCGACTCCCTAAATAAACCTATTAACCCCTAAACAGCCGGTCCCCCACATTGCGACAAACAAAATTAAACTATTTACCCCTAAACCTAACACCCACTAACTTTAAATTAAAGTTACAATATAACTACCTTAAAATAAATAAAAACTTACCAGTGAAATAAAAAAAAACCTAAGCTTAAACTATAAATAAACCTAAAATTACTATTTTTAAACAATAAAAGATACCAAAAAAACAAAACCTAACATTACACAAAATAACAAACTCTATAATTACGAAAAATAACAAAATTACAGAAAATAAAAAACAAAATTATCCAAAATAAAAATGTTTTTATTCCTAATCTAATACCCCGTTTAAAATAAAAAAAAAACAACTCAACATAACAAAACCCCTAATCTATAGATAAACTACTAATAGCCCTTAAAAGGGCCTTTTGTAGGGCATTGTCCTAAATTTAAAAGCTCTTTTACAAAAAAAAAATACAAAGTACCCCCTAACAGTACAACCCCCCCCACCCAACCACCCAAAATAAAAAAGACCTAACTAACAAAAAACGAATCTACTTATTGGGGGGGCATTTGTATGGGCATTGCCCTTAAAAGGGCAATCAGCTCTTTTACTGCCCATGAAAACAAAAAAAGCCCTAATCTAAAAAAAAAAACACCCTAAAAAATGCGCTGATCCGAAGCGGTGGCCCTCCTTGGTGGCGGTCATCATCAACGTGGAGGTCCTCTTCATGCGATCGTCCACCGCACACTGAAGATTGAATGCAAGGTACCCCTTTTATATAGGGGTACCTTGCATTCCTATTGACTGAAAATTTAAAATCAGCCAATAAGATGATAGCTGCTTACATCCTATTGGCTGATCTAATCGGTTTAGGGGTTATTAGACTAGGGGTTTATGTTAGGGTGTTAGGTTTTTAAACAACTTTCTTTTCACCATAGATTTCAATGGGGAATGCGTTAATGCAATCGCTATTTTGCAATCGCAGGTGTTAGGTTTTTTGTGCTTATTGCCTATGCAATAATACTATGGCTCTTACTTTTATGAAATTGAGGGTTTTCATCTCATGCTTTTATTTCCACCATAGTTTAGTAATAATTTAGCGGTATGAAGTACAGCAACTTCAAAGTGATATAGTGAAGCAGTTCATGCATTAAGATTACCTTGTGTAAAGCATAATGATAGTATGGATGTCAGTATCCTCAGCGTAATAGCAGGCATATATCAGGTCAAGTTGAAGGGCGGAGCCTGAAACGTGTGTCGCCTGTGTGTGTGTGACGTCAGACGCCAGACTGAGCCAATGCAAGCGGGTTCATTTGAAATTGCTCAAGGACTGTCGGATTGCCTTGTGTGCATAGAGGGATCTTCAAATTGCTACATACCATTGATCATCTGGATGGCATAACGCATTATGGAGGTGGATCATCTGTACAGCCGAAAATATCTATACTAATCCCCGGAGGACTGGGTGAGATCGCTCACTGAACGAAGCTTTGTTGAGCTGTCACTATTTCACTGACGGACTTTGGTCCTTAAGTGCCGGTATTTGCTCCTACACCTGATATATGCCTGCTATTACGCTGAGGATACTGACATCCATACAATCATTACACTTTACACAAGGCAATCTTAATGCATGAACTGCTTCACTATATCACTTTGAAGTTGCTGTACTTCATACCGCTTGCATATAACCCTTCTGCATTTGCTTCTAAACCTACAGCTTGCTTATATCCTTAAGACATACATAGTTTGATTACTGAACATTTCAGCCTAAGGGTCTGGCCTATTACAAAGTTTGAACTGACATCTACATTTTATTTTCTAGTACTAGGGACGCCCAGTTTTTCTGTGTTTTGTTTTTTTCTGTGTATTTGCATCTTTGTTAAATTATGCACCGTATATGGAATGTGTCTTATACATTTGTAGCTGATGTACATTAAATTCCTTACTTTTTCTTTAAGATATATACCCTTGTAACTGAATTTTTTTTGGTATATTAATTGCTTGGTAGTGCAGAGACTCCTATATATACAGTATGTATATATATTAATAGTTTTTATTTAGATTTTTAAAAGGGTACATCAGAAAAGATATGACAAAAAAGTAACAAGAATGAAATACATCTTAGGTGACTACTTATAAATGAATATACTGTCACAGTCTACTCTACTATGTATCACTGTATCTACTTATGTGTCCAAAGAGAGAGTAGAACGAAGTTAAGCAGCTAAAATAGTTGATATGTGGTTTTTAATAGGTAATTGGTAAGGTTTATGAAATTACCCATGACAAGGTAAAAATATACAAACAGAACTTTTTTTAATTTTTTTTTTTTAAATAATTGTTTTAAAATGATTTAAAGCTGTTATTTTGCTAGCAAAATGTGCATTGTTTTGCAATTCAGGTACTTCTTGAACATTCTCTTGTCTGTTATTTAAGCAATTATTCTACAGCATGTAGGAATATCAAGGTTCTGAGTTCCACAAAATGTACTCTGGTCTTTCTGGGGGAAGTGGAAAAACTGAATATTGCTGTTCTTTACTGCGGACATAACCTCACTATACACAGTAATAGAGCATGATAAAGGTCTTTTAGCAATCAAAAAATATCTAGATACTGACCCGGATATGAAGACTGATCAGAAAGAATTTTTACTAAACAGTATAGCTTTCATACTGGAGAACAATTACTTCATGTATAACAATAAATTCTAATTACAGATAGAGGGTACGGCTATGGGCACGAGGTTTGCACCAAGTTACGCCAACCTTTTTGTTGGCAATTGGGAAGAATCTTTCTTCCAGGGTGGTAACTATGGTGCAGACCTCATGCTCTACAGGCGGTACATCGATGATGTCCTGCTAATATGGAGAGGGTCTGAAGTGAAATTACTAAATATGTTTAATGATATGAACTCCAATGATAGAGGTCTAAAATTTACTTTTGATTATAGTAGGGACAAAGTTGTATTTTTAGATTTAGAAATCATGGTCATTAATAACTCTGTGGAAACTAAAACCCACTTCAAGGAGGTAGACTCCAATAGTTTCATTCACGCCAACAGCTGTCACCTCCAACAATGGATAAACAACATCCCCGTTGGCCAAAGCCTGAGGGTAAAGAAAAATTGCTCCAGACAATCTGATTGAGAACGAAATTGGGGTTCTAATCGAGAAATTTAGAGATAGAGGCTATGATGAAGGAATTGTAAATAAGGCTGTAACAAGAGCAAGAGAAACTGATAGAAAATCTCTGCTCTCATATAAACCTAAGAATATTAAAGAGAATCAAGAAGTAATTGATGTACCGTTTGTTACAGAATATAGGGTAGACCATGGCCTTATGAGGAAGATTTTAAATAAACATTGGACTATACTCAGAGCAGATCCTGTTTTAGGAAACTCACTCCCACCCAAACCTAGAATGATTTTTAGGAAATCAAAAAAATTTAAATCAATTTTGGCACCAAGTGCAAATAATACTAAGACACATGGCCTTATTAAAAAAAATTTACATGGAGAAAAAATTTCAGGTTTTTTCCCCTGTTACTCCTGTAAGGCATGTAAAAACAGTGATAAAAGAAGGACTTTGAAGGTCCACAAATCAGGAGAAGAAATAACTTTTAAAGAATGTATCAGATGTACCACCAAGGGGGTCATATATGTCCTTAAGTGTACGTGTTATCTGGTGTATTTTGGGGAAACTAAAAGAATGATCAGAGACAGAATAAGGGAGCATCTTTTATGTATTGAAAAGGGAATTGATGATACTAACTTATATAAACATTTTAAATTAGTACATAATGGCAGAACCTCCGACCTAAAATATTGGGGGGTATCACAGGTCAAACAAAACTGGAGGGGCGGGAATATAGAATTGTTTTTAAAACTTAGAGAAGCAGAATTTATATATAAATATGATACACTATTTCCCGCTGGCCTGAATATTGGACTAGTCCAGCTTTTTATTAATCTTTTTATTCATCCATTTGCTATCTTGATTAACACCCCCTAACCTCATTTATTATGATGTATCAATTTTTAGTATATCCCTCCCCTAGTTTTAAGTCTAAAAAATGTTTTTAATTTTTTTTTTTACATTTTTTTTTTTTTTTATAGATATCCTTTTAATTTTGCTGTTAGACTTTGGTATTTACTTTTTAATATATGTAATGAGATGGTTTTTCTATATGATAACTTATCACATAGTATGTGGTTCTTGATTTTAATTATTTGGATTTGGGACCTGTTTTTAAATGTATTATATGTATATGGAACATCACTATTGCACTTGAATTACTTCACTTGATTTATTTTAAGTTGTTTAGCTATTAGGCATTTTATATTTACTATATCTGAAGTTTGGTTGCCTTGAACAATATAGGTTTGCCAATACCACCCTATAGAAATGTCCTATACCACCTTAATTATGACTCATTTAATATGACCAATGAGGAATTGGGAAACACCTTTAAAAAGGTGCACCTGTTGCAACATTCTCATCTTGAAAAAGCTCTGTATAGGGAGAAACGCGTTGATGTCAGTTGCTATGGACATTGCATACTATATCTATAGTTGAAACTATTACTTGTATTTCACGATTGCCACTGTGGTGCTGTTGTTGGTTCCTGGTCAAAACTACAAGATTTGGGACCAATCACCTGACCAACCAGTACAATCCAACGAGCCAGGACGAACCTACTACATGTTTGTGCTTATTGGTGCACTAAATATTGCTTATTTGGTCTGAGTCGAGACCAAGGATCATTCACTAACTTTACTATCTGTACTTCCCACACCATCTTGCTATAGAGTACCCTGCGTGCCTTGGAGCACTTAAGAGCGGATACTCTATGTTGGGGAATACGGCAGCTATAATTTCAAGTTGATCGCACAAGGACCAATCAAATTGTGCACTGAGGACAGCGCCCATATAGGTGACGTCATTCCGACTCGGCGGTAATTTTACTCTACGGAATCGAGTGCCAAACTGTTTGGGGGTAAGCTTGAGCTCTCTGCTCACAGAAAGACTGTATTATCCGGATTTGTTAGATTTTCTATTTTAAGGAAAGACAATCATTGACTATTTCCCCTTCTCTGTGGTAGCAACCTTTTATATACGGAGACGTTCGTTTTTAATATAGATATTATATTGATTGTTGTATGTTTTTCTGTTTTCGATTAAATTTAGGCAGAGCCTTGTAACTGATCTTATATTTTTGCACATTTAATATATATTTTTCAATTACATCACAGGCACATTGAGGCCTAGTTATCAAGCCGTCAACCTCAAATACGCTGGAATTCCGCAGCGTATTTGTGGCGAGGCTGATTCGCCTTAGTTAGCAAAGGCTAGAGACCGGCAAAAGTAGAATTTAGTGACGTAAGCTTCGATC
>CAJPDP010176543.1:2085-14383 GCA_905336975.1 Bombina variegata variegata | reverse complement strand
TGGCTCTTAACCTTCCATTCCTGCTTTTTCAAATAGAGATAGCAAGAGAACGAAGAAAAATAGATAATAGGAATAAATTAGAAAGTTGCTTAAAATTGCATGCTCTATCTGAATCATGAAAGAAAAAAAAAATGGGTTTTGTATCCCTTTAAATAGGAAATGTGAGTTTAATCATTAAGAATACAGTTATTAAATGTAGTATTGAAAAGAAATATGGCCGGTGTCTTCACAATATGAGAATGCAGTTCTAGTGCGTTATCATTGCTGTTTTGCCTATGTGCCTCCAGCATTACAGAAATATGTTCCAGTAGAGGACAATGCAGCTGGTCGTCTACAGCTTTCCTTTACGTTTCTATACCCCTAAGGCCAAACACGACTATTGCCTTTCTCTAATTAAATATAAAGTTTTACAGTCTGCAGAAAGCAAATTTATTGATAAAATGCCACTCTCCGTTAGTGTTGTGGATTCTGTGTGTTGAGCTGATTTAGGAAGCAAAGCGGATTTTTTTTGTTACACCACATTTTTTTTTATAGTAGCACAAAGAAAAAAAACAGAGCTGGAACATTGTTGTGCTTCATATGTGGCAAATATAAAGTATTCTGGTGGAATCTAATGCTGCCAAACGCTCACATCAGATGCCTTATGCTGTGAAGCACAGAACAGATGCAAAGACTCCTACACATTACAGCTCAGTCTGAAGCAGCAGATGCACTACTCATGAAACCCACACACTTACAGGAGAACATTCAGCTTAAAAACACTTCCTCTATCACTGCTTAAAGAGACATGAAACCCACAATTCTTATTTCATGATTCAGATAGAGCATATAAGTAAACAACTAATTACTTCTATTATCAATTTTGCTTCATTCTCTTGGTATCCTTTTTTTTTCTTGAAGGAGCTGCAATGCACTACTGGGAGCAAGCTAAACACATCGGTAAACCAATCACAAAAGTCATATATGTGCAGCCACCAATCAGCAGCTGGCTCCCAGCTCCTAAACCTACCTAGGTAAAGTTTTCAAAGAAGGATACAAAGAAAACAAAGCAAATTAGAAAAATTAAGTAAATTGGAAAAAATAAATAAATTGTGTGCTCTATTCAACTTGTGAAAGAAAATATGTTTGGGTTTCATGTTCCTTTAAAAAGAGACTCTCTATACACAGTACCTGAAACATAGTTCCTTGTCATTCCGATCTAATTACTAATTATTAGTTTTTTTCCAGGATCTTTAAAGTGAAAATGGTGTTTATTTTTTATTTAGACGCTCCCTTATAGGAATCAGATCTACTTCACACATGTTATGCAACTTAAAAGGGACATGAAACCCAAAATTATTCAGATAGGGAATACAATTTCTAAAAAAAAATCCAATTTACATCTATGATCATATTTGCTTCTTTCTCATGTTTTTCTTTGCTGAAGAGATATATAGATAAGTAGAGGGCAGTCCTGGAGCAATATATCACAGGAAATAGCGCTGCTAACTAGTGGTCTTGCTAATGTATAACATTGTTGCAAACACTGCTGTCATTGAGTACTAAAGACACATGCACGCTCCTGAGCTCTTATGAAGCTACCTAGATTTACTCTGTAACAAAGGATACCAAGATTGCAAGTCAGAGTTCCTAATCATATATGAATTAAGTTTGATGAGGCCAACTATGCTTTATAAATTTAGCAAAAAAGCCCAGCAGCATAATAATGAAGTCCTTGATTTTAAATCAGGACACAGAGTAGGATGCTTAAAATATTGATGTCCTACCTGATCCATTATTAAAAAAAAAAAATACTGCTAGCATATAACTATGTGTTTAACCCTGCTACCAGGAACGAAACTACAGGGGGTGCAGAGGTCGCAACTTTTTTTTCCCAATAATAAATGTTGACCTGCCTTTTGTTACCTTCTTAGAGTCTTCACCTGGCCCCTGTGGTTTCTAGTTACGCCTCTGCCTGCAACTTTAGCTCCAGAGCAGCAATGTATTACTGGGAGCGAGCTAAACACTTCTGGTGCTTCAATGACAAGAAACCAATCCCCTTCTAGCTCCCAGTAGTACATTGCTGAGGAGGATATGTACATATGCATTTAAACAAATGATACCAAGAAAATAATATTATTTAATAATAAAAGTGAATTGAAAAAGTGTCCTAAATACATGCTCTATCTGAATCATAAAAATTTAGTTTTGACTTTCTTAATCCTTTATTAATTTTTTGGAAAATAATTACGGGTCCTGTGTATTAAAAAGAATCAATGGTTCGAACAGTATTCAGTAACTCTTCCCATTTGGATGCATTCCTGCAAATACCTTTAAGACTCGGCTTCAGATGTGGTTTTTATAATACAGTATACAGTTTGTGAGCACCCTATCACTAAAGACCCATCAACTGATGAAATTAATATTTAGAAGAAGAAAACAATAATTATAGGATTGAACAAACAGTTGGGGCAAATTTCCCTGTTTTTTTTTAAAAAAAAACTATATGTACATTTTAATGGTTTCTCATAACCTTTTTTAGTTTGATGATATTATGCCTGGGATAGTTTATTACTAGTCAAATAAATAAATGAAATAAATAAATAGTGCAGAATTATTTTAGGGACACTGCTGTGCTTCTTGTTCCCTTAATTGCATTAAATAAAGAAATAAAAATAAAGTGGTATCAACAGTAAATATCATTTTGCCCTAGAATGCAGCAAGCTTACTGTAAGAAATTGTATAAAGATCTAATTAATAGATATGTAGGCCGGACAGATAGCTCAGCACTGTGGCTGAGCTCTGTAGCAACCCGAGGGTTGCAGGTTCGATCCCCGGCAAGGTTCACTCAGCCTTTCATCCTTCCAAAGTCGATAAAATGATCAGCGCCTTGAGACCCTTACGGGTGATTAGCCGCTTTTTACAAGTACCCAATACATACATACAATGTAAAACCTTAGAACAGGGAAATAATTACAGGGGTCTCAGTTAAGAAAGGGCCCACATATTTAGCCCTCTATCTAATAGACCCCTTGAAGGAACTATCGGGGAATCGGCTCCATATAAATGGAGCTGATTACAGAATCTGTGTGACAAGTAGCTGTATCAATCTGCAGCTCACCAGGGCCTGATGATCTAAAGCTCTTCTCTCTGGCAAATTTTAGCTTGAGAACCTTTAATCTAGCAATGCAATGATCTGGATGTGAACGAGAGACTCCTACATTACAATATAAAGCATTTTTTTTTTTTCCAATTAAAGTGTGATTTATATTTTTTTTATTTTCCACTAGAATGTCCATTTAAGCTCCCACAAAAACATAATTTATTCTTACATGATACATTAATTTCTTTCTTGGTAGTGAGAGTCCACGATCCCTACATTTGGGAATTACATTACCTGGCCACCAGGAGGCGGCAAAGACACCCTATACCAGCATTTCAAATATCCCTCCTCTTTCCATCCCAGTATATTATATAGCCAAGGATAGGAAGAAGCATAATAGGGTACAGAGATGCAAACTGGGAATTCCGCCACCAAGACAAAACTAAAATTAATCGGGTGTTTGTGGACTCTCACTACCAAGAAAGAAATTAATTTATCAAGTAAGAATAAATTATGTTTTCTTTCTAATGGTAGTGAGAGTCCATGATCCTTACATTTGGGAATCAATATCCTAGCTGTTGAGTCCATAAAAATATAACTGTTTAACCATAAAGATAAGAAGGTTCAGGCAATCTCTCCCTCGGGATACATTGTGCACAAACAAGCACTTCCTGTTAAAACGAGATTAATTGAAAGAGATCCGGACCTAGTTTATATCTCCTAGCCTACTCAAAAAAAACGTGATCTCTCTAACATGGTTATGATAGATTATTAAAATACAACAGTAAAAAACTGAAAGAGTGGCGCTAATTAAAGCTAAGGCGTACGAAAAGTATAAAGTGGATAATATATCTAATCTCTACATGAAACATAAAGAGTAAGTGAAACAGAAATTAATATTTATTAAGATAGAATAAATATTAGATGAAAACACTCTAAAAAAACAGTCTAAAAAATAGTTGTGGCAACAACTTATGATGTATCTAAAACATGTGAAAAATATTCAAATGAAAAATAAACCAATTGATATAAATGCGTAAGGCTGGTTAAAATTGCCTGTAATGCAATAATATAGATTCTATATAATCACAGAAATATTTCATACAGGACTTAAAACATACAGCTTGGTGTTATACAATAAGCTTGAAGTTACCAGTTAGTGGCTTCTTTGATATATCAAAAGGTAATAATGTATCAGTATAACCACTCTGGTGNNCACCAGAGTGGTTATACTGATACATTTATTACCTTTTGATATATCAAAGAAGTCACTAACTGGTAACTTTAAGCTTATTGCATAACACCAAGCTGTATGTTTTAAGTCCTGTATTAAATATTTCTGTTATTATATAGAATCTATATTATTGCATTTATATCAATTGGTTTATTTTTCATTTGAATATTTTTCACGTTTTAGATACATCATAAGTTGTGGCCACAACTATTTTTTAGACAGTTTTTTAGAGTGTTTTCATCTAATATTTATTCTATCTTAATAAATATTAATTTCTGTTTCACTTACTCTGTATGTTTCATGTAGAGATTAGATATATATCCACTTTATACTTGTCGTACTCCTTAGCTTTAATTAGCGCCACTCTTTCAGTTTTTTTACTAATGCACTTCCTGTTAGTTTCTAAATCAATTTAAACAGCCTTTCTGCCATACTGCACGATAATGACTGTCCATAAAATTAGGCTGAGCACAGTGAAGCTTCTTCATCGTGCTGCATCCAATAGCCCTGCAGTAGACATCCTCCGATTTTAATATACATGAATATATTATTTTCTGCTGAAAATCACTTGTGCACAACTGTCGATTATATATAGCATGTGCACCTAAGCAAAAAGTTATTGTCCGACATATTTGTTATTGTCATTGCGCACATACACAGAAGGCTGACATAATTGCACTGCAGGTGTTTACTTCCTCAATCACCATAAGTTAGCGTCTATAAGTGGTCATTAAAGGCATGGACATGCTGCGTACTCCACTTCTGAGATCTGAAGAACCACTCCCACCAACCGCAGCATTACAAACGTTTGCCTCTGCTTCCAGTGCTTTGGTGATGATGCGCCATGAAGGTCCTACACTAGTAGACCATCATTATAGGGCTTGCATGATGAGCATAAAGGTACGTTTGGCTATATTTTTAATAGTAAAATACATGTAAGTGCTTGAACATATTTAATAGGTTAAACTACAAAGTATAATTTTATTTTACAATTTTTGTAAATACTGATACAACATTGAGTTTCCTCTCCCTTTAAATAGTGCATTATCATATCCAGGATAATTTATTTATTTTTAGTTTAAATGTTCCTTTAACAATGTGTCATTCTGGGAGTGAAAAAATGTATTATGTCTAATCACAATAACCACAATGTAGCTAAAATTAGGAAGTATTATTAAAATGGTCTCCACCTAAGGATCAGGCTGTGGGGAGACCATTGAGTTCCAGAATAATTTGTGGGTCCCTGCCCTGCATTGCTGCCCTTTGGTGGGCGGACAGTTTGTGCTAATCTGTTCTCCTATAAATAGTACATATCTACGGAGAGAAGGAACCGGTTGCTAAGCTGCTGGCCTGATTGTTCTGCTGGGGTACTACAGCGCTGCCAGTTCTCAGGTCTTGTTCTGTCACTTACATTTGTGACAGATCAGTAAAAAAACATCAAGTATGCTCCTGGCTGTGTGAGACACGGTGTCAAAATAACCTCTGCGCACTGGGTCTTAAGACAGCACCTTCCCCTGACTACACTGGTCAGAATGAATTAAAACACACAGAGCTCGGTGCTTAGCTAGGTAACAAAAGCAGGCACCTAGAAATAAATGAAACATAAATAAAATGCTGGCGCTAAACCTTTAATTTAGCCTCCTGTTCCTAGGGAACATTATTTTCTTAAAATTTGCCTTATCCGGCCTTTCTATATGCAAACACTAAGGGCCAGATTACGAGTGGAGTTAGGAGTTACGCACAAGCGAAAAGGGTTTATCACCGGGGTTTTCAGCTCGTATTAAAATTTGAAAGTAAACCCGATCGCTTTTAAGCAATTGCGATTTATACTAGAATGATTACTGGGTCTTCAGAGCTCTAATTAACGGTTTCACAAACAAACAAACAAAAAAAAAAAGTGTCACAAAACACATCAAAAATACATTACAAAAGTACACTCATAATAACACCATCTAATAAAAATTATTCCAAAAAAATATTGCATAAAAAAGTTATAAAGGATCAAAGATATGAGGTTCCAGGAGTTAGAAAGAAAAAAAATACAGGCTAAGTGCTTTAACATAGATATACATACATATATAATTTGCCCCCTGTTATGCTGATCTCTTCATGGGATGGTGGGAGCGGTTCCACGACTTGGGAGATGGGAATCCCCTAAAGGAAAAAATCATCCTATATGCAAGATTTATTGACGACTTGATCTTCATCATAGATAGTGACAAGTACAACGTAGAAAAGTTTTGGGAGTATCTGAATGACAACCACAGTGGTATCAGACTAGTGAGTGAGCAAACTGCAAATAAAAATTTGTTTCTTGGATATAACGATCTTAGGTAATGACATCTCAGGATGTATAGAAACTGATTTATATAGGAAACCAACTTCTGGAAATACTATATTAGAATTCAACTCAAACCACCCGAGACGTACTGTATATGGCATCCCTAAAGGTCAATATATTAAAGAAAAGAGAAACTGCACTAATATGTTTGATTATAAGAAGCAAGCAGATATGATTACAGAGCGTTTATTGGATAGGGGATATGATTTAAATATCCTAAACAAAGCCCGTACAGAGGTAGACACCCTATCCAGAGATGAATTATTGAAATATAAAAATAAACAAAGCAACAAACGAGACAGAGACAATTAACAAAAAACAAAATTTATTACAACATATAGTCTAGAATACAGAAATATTTGTAATATTGTAAAACAATGTATCCCCATATTACACACTGATCCGGCGTTAAAAGAAATTGTGAAAGGAGGATGTGACTTTATACCCAGGAAGGGTAAAACCATAGGTAATTATGTATCCCCTTCAGATTGTTCAAAGAGATTAACTAATACTTGCTGGTTGAAACAAAGAAAAGGGTTTTTTAAATGTAGAAAAAACATCTGTAAAACCTGTGATTATGTCACTGAAGGTGACAACTTTGTCTCAACCAGTATGAATAAAGCACATAAAAATGTTATATCAATTGTGCTACGACATATGTAATTTATTTATTAACCTGTAGGCCGGTGCTCTAAGCAGTATATAGGCAAAACAAAACGTTCCCTTAAAGGGACATAAAACCCAAATTTTTTGTTTCACGATTCAGAAAGAGCATACAATTTTAATCAACTTTCCAATTTACTTGTGTTCAAATTTTCTTCATTTTCTTGTTATCCTTTGTTGAAAAGCTGGGATGTAAGCTCATGAGTGTGCACGTGTCCATAACACTATATGGCAGCAGTTTTGCAACAATGTTATACATTAGCAGGAGCACTAGATGGTAGCACTATTTCCTGTCATGTAGTGATTCTGGCATGGGCACGCTACCTACCTAGGTATCCCTTTAACAAAGTATAACATGAGAACGAAACAAATTTGATAATAGAAGTAAATTGGAAACTTTTTAAAAATTGTATTCTCTATCTAAATAATGAAAGACATTTTTGGGGTTTACTGTCCCTTTAAGGCTACTCATCTTCTGCCCTAAAGAAAAAATAGGATTGATGGATTTTTATTCACAAACTAATTCCAAATTACCTCCTTAATTAATATTGAATGAAATTATTATTATTTTTTTTTGTGAAGAATGATTCATCCACAACGATTTTTTTGTCTGTGCACATTTTTTTTAAAAGGCACAGATAATGTAATACTACAATTCTACATCTCAGTTTAATGTTAAATATACATGAAACCAAACAGTTTTCTTTTTGCATCTCTAGGGGCCCATCTGGCCTTGCTTTCAGTAGTTATATTATTACAGGCGGGCACTGGGCTCCTCCTGCATCACACAAATATACAAGAGAATGTGCACAGCAAACAGTTCCAATTCAATTTCAGTGTAGGGGTGCAGTTTCATCGGACAAGACAGACTGCAGAATTTACCAACACCTCACACTTCTCATCATAGGCAGAAGATGAAATGTATTGCTGTATCATCAGTACATATTGACAAACTAATCATCAACATTTTGTCAAGCAATCATATACTACCTATTCACAGCTATTTAAACCACCAGTCCACAAGTCTAACACCAATCATCAAACAGGGGAGGGACCAATCAATTCATCCCATATTTACTTCATTTAAAAGGGAAAAAAAACTTTATTTTATAGCTTGTTTTGACAAAGTCTACATATCATCTAAAAGAACTCCACTTCCTCCCTTAATGATGTTGGATATTTCCAAAACTAAATACTAATAAATCCATACCCAGAAAGGAAGATAAATATATCCCTTCAAATTAAAGGAATTAAATATTTTTCCTGTTCAAGTCATAGGGATGCAATGTGTGTAACATTCTAATCAATTTAGCTTCCCTAAAAAGTAGATCCCTAACTATATCACCTTCTCCTCTGTTTAGCAGCTTCTTACATCAAAAATCTAAAAGTTCAACTTTTCCTTCCCAATACTACCATTTTCTCCTTAAAGGCACTGCCTATGTCTGCCCTGACCTATTTCTAGCCAATAGTTTTACCCTGGAAAAACTCTGCCAGTGTGGGTTCCTGAATCTCACGAATGTGGGGATATCTATTTCTAAGACTGCACCCTTTCTTTTTGATTACGTCATATACTCTGTAGCTAATAGGGCTATAATTACTAACAAATGGGATTCTATTACTAGATATTGTTGTCCTATTAATCCATTTTCTTCCCTAAATGCTCTGTAAAGTCCAATTTAGCTCCTGAATACCATATACACATGCCTCAGATTGTTAAGTCATCTCCTGTACATGAATATTGCAAATTTCTAGTTTAGAATTGATTCTACATACCTCATAAATGGAGATTCCAGCACAATTTTGAAAACTCTTATTGGATCAAAATTATCACTTTGTAACATATGTTTTTCTATCAGTGGATTTTCCTGCATCACATCTGGCCCCTCTATGTGCCCTCTTAGTAAAAAATGGCTAACAATTGAATAAAAGTGTATGGATCTGTTTGGTGTCAGGGTTTACAAGATGGCTGCCACAGTGTTACTATTCAGAAAAAAAACTGCAATTTTTGTACTGTAAAATTCCAAATGTGCATATTTTCTTGTGTAAACTAATTAAGAGGAAAGTATGGCCAATAGTCAGAGAGAAGCAGTTCCTCTTTCTCCTATGTGGCTGCTGGCTCAGCTTCTGCAAACTTCCAGAAAGGGGAACACAAAATTATATGAAAGTGTTAACTGCACAGATTTAATTAATTAATCAATTAATTTATTAAATGATAATGGGCCAGATTACAAGTGGAGTGCTAATTAACACTCCCGCTCGAGCGTTAATTGTGCTAAAAGTAAGCTTTTTGCACTTATGGGGTTGCGCTCGTATTATGAGTTGAAAGTAAACTGTTTTTGCTCTAACACTAACCCAATGAGCGCAAAAAAGCCCAACTTTGAATATACCATGCACGTTCACATATTACGCCATAGAAGTCAGTTAAAAAAAAAAAGTGGAAAAAACCTTAGTCTCACGCAAACCCGATCGCATATTCTCATGGGAGCTAGCTGTCAGGGTTTTCTCCCTGTTGTGTTTGCCATGTGCTGCTGGCAGCCATTTTACTCACCTCTCTTCCTGACTATGGTGCATTGTGGGGGATGCTGCTTACCGATTTCCATAAGAGAAATGGTGCAGTTTCCGTCCCTGCAGGGAAATCTTTATTACCCGTCAGAGGGATATATTTCGGAGAGGGGGACTTCCTACCTAGGTAGCCCATAGCTAGCCACCAAGCTTTCAATACATCTTTATACATTAAATTATGTTTGAGTTCTAGCGGGAGTTCCCGGATAGGGATGTAGGATATGTAAGCTAAGGAGTGGGGCTTTACAATAGCTTCCTCCAGGGAGGGCTCTGTGAAATGTGCGGAGTGAAGTTGCCAGTCTATTGCTAAGCGTATTAGTGCTGCCCAGTTGTACCATTTTAAATTTGGAAGCGCCAAGCTACCATTCAGGTAGGTTTGTTGCAGCTTCGAAGCCGCAATACAGGTTTTTTTACCCTTCCAGATGAACGATTGTATTGACCTGTTAGTCATTTTCAAATCCCCCTTGGTAAGGAGGAAGGGCAGCATCAACAAAGGATATAATAATTTAGGTAGAACCGACATTTTTACTAGGTTAATACGACCAGAAAGACCTATGGGGAGTTTCATCCATGTCCCCAAGCGAGACTGTAATTGGGTACACTGTTTTGTAATATTAAGTTCATATATTTTGTTTGGGTTTCGATGTAATTCAATACCCAGGTACGTCAGAGTGTTGGGCTGAGTAGTAAAAGGGAACTGGGAAGTATCGAGTGAGTGATCTGTTAGCCAGAGGATTTCAGATTTGTTCATAATAATCTTATACCCCGCAAAGTCTCCAAAAGCATTCAATACATTTATGATCTTTGGGACATAAAGGGAAGGATTAGTAACGAAAAGGAGCATGTCATCTGCATATAGAGCCATATGCAGCACTCGATCATTCAGGGACATTCCGGGGTAAGTTTGTTTCAGCTTAAGGGCAAGGGGTTCCAGCCCTAGGTCAAAGAGGAGGGGAGATAGTGGGCATCCCTGGCGGGTGCCTCTCTGCAGCTTGAAGGCGGGGGAGAGAAGACCGTTTACCAAGATATGTGCAGTAGGGGAAGAATAAATTTTACCTTGCAGATTGAGAAATGGACCATCAAAGCGAAATTGTCTAAGGGTATTAAATAAGTGTGGCCATTCCACCCTGTCGAAGGCCTTCTCTGCGTCTAATGACAACAGGCCTCCTGGGTCCCAGCTGCTTGGTGATTCCCTTCAGATGACCAAAAGTAATTAATAGCATGGAGGACTTTACGGATATTAACTACGGAAGTTCTACCTGTCATAAATCCCGTCTGGTCAGGGTGCAGCAAAAAGGGGATACATTTTTTAAGTCTGTTAGCAAGAATTTTCATGAGGATCTTATAATCAGTGTTTATCAGGGAGATTGGGCGATATGATTCTGGGAGGGAGTGATCTTTTCTGGGTTTGGGGATTAATGTAATGTGGGCAGAAACAAATGAGCTAGAGGGGAGCGTATCACCTAGGAAAATCGCATTGTAAACCCTCGAGAGAATGGGGGCCACTTGGGGAGATAGGAGTCGAAAAAATTCCGTTGGAAGGCCATCTGGGCCTGGTGTCTTCCCTAACGAAAGGGAATTGATAGTAAATTGAATCTCTTCAGGGGAGATAGGGGTATTCAGGGCTCCAATTGTTCAGAGGAGAGTTTTGGTATAGAAACAGAGTTCCAAAAATTAGTTTGTGTGTCTGGGCCCACTGATGGTTGGCTGGTATATAAATGTGCATAGTAAGTTTTCATGCAGTGAGCAAGGTCCGAGGGTGTGGTGTAGGTACGCCCCTTAAATTTAAGTGCTGCTATATCTTTTCTAGTAGAGTGGGTTTTTACCAATGTAGCTAAAAGTCTACCCGCCTTGTTTCCAAAACGGTAGAATTTACTCGCTGTCTTTAGAAGGCCGGCTGCTGTCTTCTTTCTAACAAAGGTATCTAGCTCCAGTTTGGCCGCTATATATGAGTCATATAATGCACGTGTTTTATATGTACAATAAGACAAGTAGGTCTGGCACAACGTCTTCTGTAAGGAGTTGTATGTATGTTGGGTTTTACGTTTAAGATCCGCTACGTATGAAATGATATGGCCAGTGAGTACCGCCTTGGCAGTCTCCCAGAACAACTGAGGGTTATTCAGGTGTACTAGATTGTCTGTATAATAGTCATTCCATGCATGTGTGAGTGCTTTCTGAAATGGTTCAGAGGTGACCAGATACGAGGGGAATCTTAAAGGGATATTATACACTCATTTTTTCTTTGCATAAATGTTTTGTAGATGATCTATTTATATAGCCCATAAAGTTTTTTTTTTAAGCAATGTATAGTTTTGCTTATTTTTAAATAACATTGCTCTGATTTTCAGACTCCTAACCAAGCCCCAAAGTTTTATGAGAATACTGTCATCTACCTAATCCAGCTTGCTCCTGT
>CAJPDP010176490.1:0-11113 GCA_905336975.1 Bombina variegata variegata | reverse complement strand
GAAGAGTTTTATACATATACATTGATTTTATCTGCTATATGATCCATGATCAGTTGGAATGTATTCTTGCTTTATCATTCTATTGTAATTTGAAATTAAGATTAATCTATATTCACACCAATATATAGTTACCATTCAGAAATCCTTAGGTATTGAATTTTTGGTTTAGTCCATATAAATACACGTACAGACAATCCCAGTCTAATTAAGGCTAATCCTCTTTAACACCAATCTAAGGTCACATATTCAGAAATCTTTAGCTTCTCCTAGTGCCCTCTAAATACTATAATCAATTTGTTCTTTAATTATATAACACACTTTGGAGGAAGGTGTGTTTTTAGAAGGGTTTGATATCTATTTTTGGCCAGTGCAGTACTAACTAACTTATATATTTTTCTATGTATAGTAATGGACTGGATTTTTTCCAGAGACTATGTCACAGACAATGAGCTGGAAAGAAGTATAACTTATCCGTTTCTCCCTGTAGCATTAATTCACTGTAACTCCAGTTCAATACCTTGTGAAGTGAAAAAACTTAGAACTATTTCCAATCCGCTACAGGCCTGAAGGAGGATTTGTAATTTTCTAGATTTAGAGTATAAGGTTTCTAAATATTTTCCACTGCTGGGTAACCCCCAATTTCAAGCTAGGCTACATTCAACACTTTTTCAGAAGTGGAACAATATAGGTCTCGACAACGTCTCTCACATGTAAGATTTCGATAGGAGATGTATCAAAACTTTCTGCTCCTTCAGGGGGAATTCAATCTCCCTCAAAAGGACTTCTTTGCCTATTTACGAGCAAGACATTATGCGCTTAAATTATCAAGTGACTTTGGCTGGAATTGGTCCCTGGGGAGTGTTGAGAACTGGCTTGTCCTAGTCAAAAACGGGCACATGTCAATTTCTTTTTGTTATCAATCTCTGAGTTCTCTCAAAGGAGCTCTCAATCTGGAAAAGATCTCTTCCAAATGGGCTCCAGCAACATTGCAAGATACTCTGGATTATAGTCTTGCCTAATCCTCAATATTAGATCTTCCTGGAGAGAGTCACACATCAAATTACTTTTTATGATTTATTTTATGCCGGATAAAGGTTTTAAATGTGGGAATCTTAATTTCAATAGTTGCCCTAAATGTTCGCTTATATCTGCTAATCTTGTGCATATGATATGGGATTGCCCAAGAATTAGACATTTCTGGCTTAAACTACAGTATTGGCTCAATAAGACATTGGGGATCTCCCCTCTGACTCTGACATTGATAGTGTTCCTTGGGACTGATTCGAAAAATCAACAGGCCAACAATAAAATCGTTAATATGGCTATATTAGCTGCTAGATATCTAATTTAAAAAAAAAGGAAAGGGAGAGCGACTCCCAGTATACTAGAAATTAAGATTTGTTTGAAGAAACAATGCATCCTAGAACAGATTGATACTAACTTAAATGATGAACGTGACATAGGGGAGTTTTTTCTGAAATGGTCAGCCTTCATTAAAATCCTCCCCCTAATGAAATCGACTAATCTTTCTATTCAGAAACTCAGAACTTGTTTTGCTGGGTATGTGGTAACTTGCCGCATCCATGCATCTCTTCCCTTTTTCCTGTTTTTTCCTTTCCTCCCTCCCCCCTTTTTCTGTATTCTTTTTTTTTTTTTTCTCCTGTTTTATCTTGTTTTGTTTCGTTCTGTTTTTATTCTTTGTTTAAGTGTTTTTTGTTTTATGGAAAACAAAGTATAAAAAGTCTACAACAAGTCTCTTTAATATTGTAGGAACTGGCATATGCACGTTGTTTTATTCTGTATTTGTTAATGGTAAACAAAATAGTAAATATAAGCATGTGATAATAGGCCAAAGAATGGGCTTTTATTGTACATTTTATTTATCTTGATGTACCCAACTCTGTGGGAAAACTTTTTTTTTTTTTATTTGCATTGCCTGACGGGTTCCTGTTTCTTTAATTTTTTCTTCTGTTGTATTTAAATAAAAGATTTAAAAATTGCATACTCTATCTGAATCACGAAAGAAAAAATGTGGGTTCAGTGTGCCTTTAAGAAGACGTCTGATTATATTAGCTCATTTGTATGATATAATGGGAGAATCATATATATATGTAAATTGCTTTGTTGAACTTCATTTTCATCTAATTGTCCTTGTAATGTTGAATAACCTACTTCCAATAAAGCTTGTTAAAAAAAAAAGTATATTAATATAACTGTGCTGGTTATGCAAAACTGGGGAATGGGTAATAAAGGGATTATCTATCTTTTTAAACAATACAAATTCTGGAGTATACTGTCCCTTTAAGGCACATATATTTTCAACTTGATATAACCATATCTGCTTTTTTATACTTGGAGTAGGTAAATGCAAAAATTATCAAAACTTGGGTGATTTTGGTTTCTTTTTCTGTCATTCCAATCTATTAGAAAAGCTACAACCTGAATTAGTAAATTCACCAAAGTTAGGTACATGTATATGTTATGTTAAGGTAAACATTTAGATATGTGTCTATAGTGTTATACAGTACCTTTTCACAGAACCAGTCAATTGAAAACAATTGCATCAGCAAAATATTGATACATTCTTGTACACTTTAAAAGTGCATGTTAGTTCTATTTTGAACTAAAGGGACAGTGTTGTGTTTTTTCCTTTCTATAATTTAAAAAAAGGGAGAGAAAGCACCAGTAAACCTGAAAAAAAAATAATAGAGAGCGTAAACGTAAATTTACCAAAATATAAAAAATATACTGAAAAATGCTGTATTAGGGCTGAGTTTGGAACCGAAAGAGACAAAACTAATGCAGATTCAAAGTTAGGACCCAAACAAGTTCTACAACTAACTTATAGTGCTATATTTTAACCATGACAAATAGTATTAAAAACATTGCAAACTTATATTAGCTGCAAATTAAACTAGAGATAACAGTACAAAGAACAATACTTTGTGAGTTCAAATTATATAGGATTTGTGTTGTGTTAGCTACATTGAGTGAGTAAAATAAAGAGTTTCATAATTGTAAAGGTGCTGTTAGAAGGTCTTGTAGCCAAGGTAGAAAATAAAACAGGTGGTGGTTCTCCAACAGAGACCATTTTCAATGAGAAGTAACTGTATATCTAACGTAGCTGATGTAAAACAATCAGGAGGTGTGAATATGGAGGATGCATCCTCTGTATTGTACACTACTACAAGCGTCACCTTTTGCTGCATAAATATCCATGTAGTATGCTGCTTTTCTTGCTAAACTGTGCCCTTAGCAATCTTCAGAGTTTTGCTGCAGCCTTGTGGTTCTAGCTCCCTTGTTTGTCTCTAAACTATATTAAACTTATATAACCAGATTGTATATAACCAGCTCCTCTTGTTCTATATAATTAAATGATTAACTTATTTGAGAAATATCCATCTATAAGCCAGCTGGATTTATACCAAGCTAAAAATATAGAAAATTAAACTCACAGGAAAGCCAGTACCCAGGAGGACATTGTCCACCAAAGGCTACAAACTATATACATCAACTAAGTTTGCACACATGATCATTTTGCATTAGAGGTCATAGGATTCCATCAGAAATCACTGGTGCAATAAAAAGCATATAATGAGGGATTTAAGAGTTTTGCTTATACTTACAAACAATTGCACCCTCATAAGTAAATTATACAAGAGATAGACTAAGAGGATAGAGCATGGTTTAGCAAATATAATCAGTTTATTATTTCCATTAGGTAACAAATTACACATTGCTATGTAAACATGAGGAACAAAATGTAAATGCTATGGGGTAGATTTATGAAATGTCGGACGGACATGATTTGCTGCCCGACATCGCTAAATGCCGACATCATACGCTTTCGGCATGTATCATTGCACAAGCATTTCTGGTGAAATGCTTGTACAATGCCGCCCCCTGCACATTCGCAGCCAATACACTAGTAGGGGGTTTCAATCATCCCGATTGTATCCGATCGGGATGATTGCTGTCCGCCACCTCTGAGGAATTGAATTAAGGAGCAGCGGTCTTACAACTGCTGCTTTTTACCTTTTGTTTCCGGCGAAATCTACCCCTATATCTCTAGTATGCCGTCAGTAACTCTCAAAGTATTTTTAAAAATATTCCTCCAAGTTATCAATTGAGCAGACAACTCCATGGGGCCGATTTATTAAAGTGCGGACGGACATAATACGATGTAGCGTATCATGTTTGCCGCGCATCGATAAATGCTGACAGCATACGCTGTCAGCATTTATCATTGCACCAGCAGTTCTTGTGAACTGCTTGTGCAATACCGCCCCCTGCAGATTCGGCTAGCAGGGGTGTAAATCAGCCCGATCATATAGGATCGGTGCGGATTGATGTTCGCAGCCTCAGAGCAGGCGGACAAGTTATGGAGCAGCGGTCTTTAGGCCGCTGCTTCATAACGTCTGTTTCCGGCGAGCCTGAAGGCTTGCATGGAAACAGGGGCATAAAGCTCCATTCGGAGCTTGACAATTCGGCCCCCATAAAATAAATTAATGACGTATGAGGAGAAATAATACATGTCATGTGACCACTGAAGCATCATCAGTCAGAGTGCTGTGAATGTACAATGAAACCATACATGCAAATGACAAAGATACCCTGATTAGTTTGTATTGTATCATTTGAAGGGATTCAATACAAAGTTATACAAGTTTCAATTTATTATAGTGCGAGCGGACATGATACGATGTAGCGTATCATGTCCGCTGCACATCGATAAATGCCGACAGCATACTCGGCATTTATCATTGCACCAACAGTTCTTGTGAACTGCTGGTGCAATGCCGCCCCCTGCAGATTGGAGTGTCAATCAACCCGATTGTATTCGATCGGGTTGATTTCTGTCCGCCGCTTCAGACCAGGTGGACAGGTTATGGAGCAGCGGTCTTTAGTCCGCTGCTTCATAACTTCTGTTTCTGCTGAGCCTGAAGGCTCGCCGGAAACACGGGGCATCAAGCTCCGTACGGAGTTTGATAAATTGACCCCTATATATTCTTATTCTTACCCATGTGCAGACCTGCCAACTTTGAAAACTATTTATTAATGTAACTTCATTTGTATATCATTGTGGTGTCACTGAGATAAAAATGCTGTAATATACAAATCAGTTCCTCGTTTATATTTAAAGTTACCATTTAACATAATATTGAATTCTAAATGAAATGTATACATCTCTTATGATATATTTTGCCTGCTTTTCCTGTACTGTAAAATTGTTTTTTCCCTTAATGTGTTTCCCATGATTTGTTATACCAGCTCCAGAGTATAACATATATGGGAAATTGCTCCTATAGGTTTTAATTGTACATTAAATAGCTGTTTTTGCAGTTGAGACCACTGTATATTTAGATGAACTGAACCTGCAGAGAGATCAGACATCCTTATTGTATCTTTTTCTCCCAATGGCAGCCTTATCTTATATTTGTCTGCATGCACAAAATCCAGTACTTAGAGAGAATACTTTAAGTACCCCTCTCTCCAAACCCCACTTGCAGTGTGATTTTTTTATGTAGCTTCTTTTTTACATAGCTTTTTTATAGCTATTACTATAGCTTTTAAGTATTATTATAGCAATGGCATTTTCAGTATAGGTGGGGATGTAATAGGCAAAAGTAACAATTTAAAATGACAAAATAAATGTAAATAAACTATTTGTAAACAATTTAATACAATAAATGTAGATCACATTAAAGGGGGAAATGTTACAGTACAATGTCTCTTTAAATCCAAAACTTATAGTTTTTTTACTACCCCCAGGGAGGCTGGAGTGCATTGTGTGAATTTTACAACCCTGTTTCCGTTAGAGATTTGCAGGAGCACATCTATCCTTAGCCAAAGATATGATTTTAAAAAAACTCATTTTAATAGGTGTTTCCTGGACTGCAAAAAGTGCATATTTTTATATATATATGTTATTTTTTTAAAGAAATATTTAAGATAATACAGAATGATCACACACTACTGTGAACTGACTCTTTATACCCTCAGGCTAGGGTGATTTACCAAAACTCTACATGAGTTTAATCTATTATCATCATAGCATAGTTGTTGGGTGGCCAGACCTGTTATTAGGCAGAGCTGATTGTCAGGTCTATCCATTTGATAACAATCTCTAGTTTGTATATACAAGACTTACCCATTTGTTTTCTCCTTCTAGGAACTTGCTAATCTGGGAGCTGCTTTGTTTATATTAGTAACATACAGTATCTAATAGTACTATATGACCTTCCTTCACTTACTGTAACCCAATGAACTTTAATTATATAAATCTAAATGTATTGCCGTGGAAATAGTTTGGGAGTACTTGATATTAATATATTTAACCAAAAAAGTTAAATAAATATTGGCAAGGGGACATAGAGCTAGATTTACTTTCCCTGCAGGTGGACAGGTTCGCAAGTAGTGAACCTGTCCGCTTACAAGTGCCTACCCGAAGGTAGTTCTTCACAAAGAAGAAAATGTTGTTTTTATTTTTAAATATATATATATATTTATTTATTTATTTAGTAAAATAGTTATCTAATATATATATATATACTGCAGTCTATTAAGTGTGCAATAGCATTATGTCTGGAAAAAAACAATATGAATACCTTAAAGGGGCAGTATACACCAATGTTCATAAAACTGCATGTAATAGCCATTACTATAAAGAAGAATATGCACATATACTGATATAAAAAATCTAGTATAAAACATTTTAAAAACTTACTTAGAGGCTCCCAATTTACCACTGTTGATGAGATTATCCTGGGACACCAACTGAAAGGAGCTGAGAGCAGACACCCACCCTCCCCTGCATATGAAAAGACCCATTATACAAACAGAAGCAATCTGAAGTCTGTATACATAAGTATACATCTAAAACTTCGGGGCTTAGTTAGGAGTCTGAAAATCAGCACAATGTTATTTAAAAATAAACAAAACTATCAATTTTTTAAAAATACTTTATTCCTAAAAATGATAACCATAATCTGAGCCTTCAAGTAAGTCAAAATCTTTTTGCTGGTGGTGTGTATATATAGGTGTGTATTTATGTGTATATACTGTATGTGTATTCATGTGTATTTATGTGTTTATATATGTGTATATACTGTATGTGTATTCATGTGTATTTATGTGTTTATATATGTGCATATACTGTATGTGTATTCATGTGTATTTATGTGTTTATATGTGTATATATGTTAGAAAAATTGTGCCAATAGACTTGCTTGACACAGGATTGCCACAAACCTTCAATATGTAAAAAGAGCAATATCTGCGAAGCGCAGCACAATAAAACAAGGTATGTCTGTATTATAGAAATATATATTGAAAAATACAAAGAACATTTTCTTCTAAGTGAATTATGTGTGTGTGTTGGGCTTAACAAAAAGGCAAGTAGATGGTCAGTAGAGTCTAGTAGCAAGTCAGTACAACAGCAGTTATAAGCCAGTGAAACACAGCAACAAGTAATGGGCAGATAATATAAAGAATAAGAAACAAGGGTATCATGTGCATCTTAAGCCGATTTTCCCAAGGTTTTTCAGGGACCTTCACAGAACCTAAAGACAGACAGCCAAAGTAACGGTGAAACATGACAGATCATTTGAATGATTGTTGATTACTGTTTGCTTCAATAAAGTTTTTACACTGTAGGTTGAATCTGGGAGTAGTATAACTGTTCTGAGGGCAGGGTGTGAATATACTGTGGGCATTATTCTTTATTATAGCTTTGAGTAATTCCACGTTTCCCACGTAGAAAATGACAGATAATTAGAGAAAAGAAGGACAACCTCATCTTAGAATTGGTGTTGGTAGGTATGTGCACAATTCGTTATTCAGATATATTAGTCTGTCAAATTAATTCCAAATATGGTCTTAGACAGCAGCATTTAGCTATTTTCGGCGCTGGATATATTAGGGTTAAAGTGCAACACACAAAGATCTGTGCAAATACAGACCTTTGTGTGTTGCAATTTATCACTAAAATATCCTTCGCCAAAAATAGCAGAATGCTGCTATCCACAACCATATGTGGAATTTGTTTGATAAAGAAATAGCTGAATAACGAATTTGCACATACATAGTAGTTGAGGATTTGGAGTTGTCTCAGTACAGGTTCTACATCAGTTTAAGGTGCATACTCACATATTCCTCCTATCAAGCTTTGAACTTGATAGACTGTGCCAATTTGGGATTGTACTGATGGCTCCCTCAGTGGACCAAGAGTTCACTTTTTTCGCGTTCAAGATGTTCACTGAGTGTATAACGCATCTGCAGGACATTTTACGACCAAGCATGAGTGGACAACAGTCAACCTGCAATGCAAGGGAATGCAATTAATTAATACATATTTTAGGCAAATGCCCATAGCTATGGTCTACCGTCCTTGACCCCAATATTTGTATCAGTATACACAAAAGTAATGCCATGTCAGCTACTAAACATTTTTAATTCATAGTGTTCAGGTCTTTTTGAGTGATATAAAATAAAATCATTAATTATGTTTTGCTTGTAAAAAGCAGAAAAGTATTGAGAATCACCTCTATATAGCAATATTTTAAAAATCTTACTCATTTATTAAATGTATGCAATGCCCGGCCATTTTCAAATCCTGGAGCTGAATAATTTTTATACGGTGACATTCATTCACTAAATAACTTACTTTATAACTGGCAAACTGAACTGCTCCTTTTGTAACTATATGAGTGAGTCTACACAGTTGCTAGTGTAATCATACTTCTGCAATCTGTACTACAGTAAAACAGTGCTATCTGTAGTATGTTGAACTTTGACCTGCTTTGTTTTATTATAAACGGCAACACTAAATACCCGACCATGTTCTGGTGAGTAACTTATATTGAAGTCTTATTAGGTAGAAAATAAATGCAAAGAGAAAGAGAGTAGCAGATACAATTAACAAAAAGCCCTGCGAGAGAGGAGTAAGTACCCTCTCTTTCAGGTGGTGCTGGATGCAGATATGAAATTAATTAAATACAAAAATAATCAGGCAGCATCCCCTAAGCGCTCCAAAAGAAATAGTTACCAATCTAATAAGGTCCCATCCTGCAAAACAAGAGGGAAAGTTAAAATGTAACTTTTAATATATGTGAGAGATTAAAAAAAAAGAACACACACAATAAAAACAAAATTAAATGAATTTAAAAATAAACACAGGCATGTGCGGTCAGGTTATCAAAATAAATCCTATAGCAACCTATCAAAGACCATCAGAAATCAGTAAAATACAATATGGGTAACTATCCCCATTGAACTGTGTTACACGAAACAAAAGGCCCCTAACTATGGTCTATAAGTGACTCATAAGCCTCCCAAGGGAGCAAAATAGGGTGGCAATCTGCTATGCTCACGTGTAACCCCAGTGCAATTACTTAAAAATGACTGGGTGTTCCCGTACTAGTCTGAATAAAAAAACAGTATAACACAAAACAATATTACCAGATCTGTGCGGTTTCGAAAAGGCCATGAAGACCCTTGGCCAGGACTGAACCATGCCAGAAACGCCTATTCGCACATTCCATTACCCAAAATCACAACTATAGCTGAGCCAATTCCATAGAAGAATCTCCACAGCATGCTCTGTTGGAAGTCTATGGGCTGGCCTGTATGGTATTTGAATGTAATACAGTGGTTGAAATTCACTGTATTTTGCACTTCTTTTTAATATTTATTGTCCCTTTGACCTTATAAGTACCTGTAAGCATAAATACCTGTAAAAACAAGCATCTATGTAGAGATGTCCAGTTGGATAGAGAGGAATTTCCTGAAAACATATGCATACCAAGAGAGAAGCGCTCTACCAGGAATGAACAACAGCTCAGTATCTTGCTCTATGGTGAGTCACCACCTAGGAGCAGCCTCTTTTAGCCCAGTTGCGCTTTTCACAGAGAAAAACTTTCCTGAAGTATATCAGTCTGATCCCGCGAAGTAAGGTCAATCCAGCCCCGAAATACCAGGCAATTCTCCTCTGAACAAGGAAGATGACAACCCCAGACGATTGTTTCAGCCTTCTGTGGGTCTTTTCAGTGAGGTGCACCCATATCCTTCTAAGCCCACTGGGCAAGGAGGCCACGTCTGGTTTCCCCGATCACCCTTAGGAAGACCTCCCTAGGGTCATAATACAAATGCATAAAAAGAGAGAAGCGCTCTACCAGGAACGAACAACAGCTCAGTAGCTTGATCTATGGCAAGTTAAACCCCTCACAGCAAAAGCCTGCCACTCGTAATCTGGCCTAAAATGTGTAATTGTGCATAGCAAAAACTTTGTACAATCATTATTTCTTTTGGGCATTGTTCCTGCAATTTACTTTTAAAACCAGTGTTTTATTTCACCGGCACTATAGTGCATATTTCATGGTTCAGAATTGTAACGCTGCAACATTCTACACAAGGAATGCTTGAAAAGTGCCCCTAACTAGCCAGAACAAGTGGTGTGTCCCAGTACTGAAAAAACAAAATAGTTTTAAATAATTTTAAAACATTTATTTTTTTACACATATCTTTTACAATGCAGTGATAAGTTTCATATATACAGAATATACTACACATATTTTAAAAAGATCTTTCTTAAAAGGGAAATTAAACACTAAGGGCCAGATTATAAGGGGAGAGCAAAATATCGCTTTCGCCAAATAACGCACGCTAATGTGTATATACACATATTAACCCATAAATATATGTATATAACCATATACGTATATAATTACTGGGAACACATAGTTCCCATAGACCGCAATGTAAAGGCACATGTCAGTGCCGTTTTTTTTTTCTTTCTAACACCCCACCAATTTTATCCCCAAACTACTGCCAAGTGCAGTTATTTTCTTAAAAAATAAAGATTCTGCTATCTTTATTTTTTTTAATAAAATACACTACACTGTATTTTGGGGGCATTTGGGGCACATTTATAAAAATTAACCAGAGATCGGATCTCTGGTTAATTTTAGAAGCGCTAATTGCTACTGTGAGTTTGTGGTAGCAAAAACCAGCCACTTGCAATGTAAATTTGCCCATTTGCGGGTGTGCGATAATTAAGTGCTCCACTTGTACTATAGCTCTAAATACATTTTGTAAGCATAGTACTGAGGTTATT
>CAJPDP010176471.1:0-13026 GCA_905336975.1 Bombina variegata variegata | reverse complement strand
GCGAATCAGCCCCGCCACAAATACGCTGCGGAATTCCAGCGTATTTGAGGTTGACGGCTTGATAACTACCCCCCATTGGGTGAGCCAATAAAAAGAGGTATATATGTGAAGTAACCAATCAGCAGCTAGCTACCAGTAGTGCATTGCTTCTGAACCTACTCTTCAACAGAGTAGTAAATTGGAACATTGTATAAAATACCAACTATCTGAATAAAGAAAGTTTAATGTAATTTAATTTTACTATCCCTTAGTTAAAACATATTTTAGACACAGTTTAGTGCTGGGCTAAAGTATAAATTCTGCTAAAACTAGAAGCACATGTAAATTAACAAGTAGCACTGCATTATGATTTATACTTGCTTCAAGCAAACAACAATAATCTGTGTTGGTCCTTCCATGTTAAATCTTGCAGTTCACTGAAAGAAGCTGCTTTCCATTGAATTCAATCACTTTATATGGCAGCAGAAAGCAGTTTGCAGACAGCTCAACATTCATCCCAATTTCCATGAGGATTGCCTCTATGAATGAGAATATCTTACTTACGGAGAGAATCATTTTGAGTTGAGGCTACTGTAGTGTCATTCTATGCACAGACAGTTGCAGGAAAACTGTGATATACACTCCAGTCTGGGGGAGGGGGAATGCAAAATTAGTTTAATACAGAATAAAAATACAACGCAAATAATGAATGTGCATCATAATTTTATTCTTAATTAAACATTTTGGACTAGATTACGAGTGGAACGCTATTTAGGGCTCCCACACGTGCGTTAATTTGTCTAGACAGAGGCTTTTTGCGTGTGTCACCTATTCAAAATAATCCATAGAATATATCTATATATTTAACAGTATGTTTAATAATTTAAAATATTTTTTATAAATTTTAAAAAATATTTTATATGTAATATTTCAATAATGCACCTTAAGATTGTTGTGTTTTCATGTGCGCTAACCCGACCACGTTAAAATCTAAATCACAAAACACAATACACAAAACAGATATTTTACATTCCTTTTGTTCTTCACATAGAAAATAATGTACTTTTTATTATTAAATATATATTCTATAAATATCTGATACTGTTCATGTAAAATACATATCTATACCTATATATGAATATATAGGAATAGATATACAGGTATAGGTATAATCAGACATATATAGAAATATGTATTTACAATAAAAATGACATTATCCTGCAAGTGAAGAACATTGGAATGTTAAATATGTACAGTAAATATACAGTAAAACATATATATACAAAAATATTTAAATACATATATATACACATACATATACATATTTAGACATGTATATGTATGTATCTCTCTGTTAAAGCCCTTTACAAACTTTTTTTTTCCTAACACCTGAGACCTCATATCTTAGAGCCCTTATAAATTATTAATGCTATTTTTTAAAATATTTTTTATCAGACAGTGTTATTATGAGTGTAACTGTACTGTTAGATGTATTTTTGATTAGTTTTGTGCAACCTTTTTTGTCTCGCATAACAAATTACCAGAGCTCTGAAGTCATGCTAACCTGACACGGGTTAAATATGATTGAAGCAAACGTGGTTACTTTCAACTTGTAATATGCACGCTACTTCTGACGTGCGCAAAGAGACGTGAAATACCCATTTTCGCTAGTGCGCAACAGTTAGCGAGCCACTCGTAATCTAGCCCTTTATGGGAGGGTTAAATGTCTGTTTAATGTACCTTTAAACTACATGAATCCAATCACTGTTATGTTAATGGTAAAATGCGATTATGTAGACATTTTAATTTGTGTACTATGCATCTTACTCAATGCAAATTTTCTTATCTATTCTGGTATGCTTGTCATGATGTTGCTTGACAGTAATATTTACCTAATACTATTTATTTGATGTGAGCAATTGTTGTCAGTTTTACTTTTGCTATCAAATGTCCTGATTGAGGGCCCTTAGGTAATAAAATGAAAGAAGGCTGTAATATAAAATAGAATTAAGTTTATTGTAGCCTTGGCAATCTAATAATCTAGATTTTACACAGTAGGCATGTATCTATGTATATCTTTCTTTATTAATTAGTTTCAAGTATAGAAATAGACACAAACTGTTAGTGTGAGAAACCATGTTAGAGCTGAGAGAGAGAGCATCCAGGCCAGAGATAGAAAGGAAGTACAAGGTGATATAACAGTGAAAAGTAACAATACTTTAAAAATTTACTCTACAATGGAACTAGAAATGACTCCTGTTTTAAAGTCTTGAATAATCAGAAATATAACATTCTGCATTGCAGGTTGATCTTTTACAGGTTGAGTTTGTCTTGTGGTGGTCTTGAATACTGTCCACTTAAAGACTTAAAAGGAATCTACCCTCAGCCATTCAGCACCTAGTGTTTGTCATGTGGCTCCCACCTTTAAGCCTTTTGTGTCTTTTTTCGCAAGCTTGGTTTTCACATTTTTTTCTATATAATTGCATTTGCCTTCGAGTACCCCTTGTTGGAGTAGTTTTCTTAGGGTCTGCTGTTTTTGCTGGTATTGTTTTCTGTGTATGATTAATGGATTGTCTTAACTATTCTCTGGCTCCTGATTTGGCTTGATTGATTCCTTGCTTAATTGACTACCCCCTGGCTCTTGACTTGGCTCTGATTGTCTCCCAGCTCTGGATCCCTTGCATGTCTCGATTACTCTTCTGGTTTCCCCCTTCTACTGCACAGCTAGCCTGTTTTGAACTCTGCTCATCTGCTTTAGTCAAGGAAACAATTTACTATGTTTCTGCTGCATTATTATTTAATCTACTGAGTGCTCAGTATAAAGTGGGTAACCTCATTCTACTATATCATGACAAGGGTTGGATTCCTCTCTGGTTGGCGTAAATAGCTTGACAACACTGGCTAATGTATTGGTTTCATTGATATCATCCTTATCTTCTCCCTCTGATGTCCATAGGGTTAGATTGTGAATTGTTCTGATACCCAAAGCTCCACTTGGTTGAGGCTCTAGCAAGTGCCCTAAACATCCACAAGATAAGACCAAGGTATAACCTTTTGTACACATAAATTTTGGTCTAGTGGTTCTAGTGTCATCAGAGAGGTCATGGAGCAGGTAAAATCCCTAAAAGTCAGAATAATGATCAGCAATTAGTAGAAATCCTTTCACAGCATAATTGAATAGGTCCATGATTATAATTTGCCATGGCAAGGTAGACAATATATGCCTCATCATGGCTTCCTTCAGTTTTTCTATACATAGTCATTGCATGTTGAGCAATTACTGACAACGTTTTTTATCTCATTTTGCATGTTGGGACAGTACAAAGTATTGTGTATCCACTTATAACATTTTTCTCTATCCATGTGGCTGGAGTGCATGCATTTCAGCATCTTTAGTCTTAATGATTTTGAAATGATTACACTTGGCACGTTTTACAGTATGCCATGCTGAATGCTGTGTTCAACACTGAATGTACAGTATTCTCTCATTTGAAACCACACCTATTTCTTTAGATATGGCCAATCCCCTAGTGTAGACTTAAGTTCTTACAAATGTTCATCAGCTTCTGTGTACTGGCATATATGTAGCATATGTTATATATGTTATGAGACATTTAAACAGTCATATTTATAGAAAGAAAAGAACTTAACCAGGAATGTTCCATGGCTTAGTAGATTGTTGCTAATCATGCTATTTGAACATTTAAATAATCAGAATGATTAGTCTGCACTATGTTATACGATTCTTGTTGAACAAAGCAAAATGTGTGTTGTCAACACTGATATGATGTCCCATCCTTGGCTGTTGCTCCACTGAGTGTCTCAGTAATCATTTCAGAGCAAGGTTTATAGACCATGTTTAGGTGGAACATCCATGTGCTCTTTTGCAAAGTTGAGAAGTAATGTGAGGGGAGGTTTGAACAGCAGTAGTTCCTTCAGTGGTTTCTTCCCATGAACACTGATCTTGTTTATTGTTTATCATTAACTCATTAACAGACATGTTAGTATGTTCAAGAGATTACTGTATGTCTTTAGATTAAACTTTAGGATTCCTCTTCACCTGTCCTGGGCTGTTGAAGTCATTTTTGCATGACACTCACTCCTAGAAAGAGTAGCAGGAGTGCTAAACTTTTTCCCTTTATATAAATTGTGTCTTACCATGGACTGATGAACATGAAGACTTTGAGAGATACTTGTGTGACTGTTTACAGCTTTGTTCAAGTCAACAATTTTTAACCTTAGGTATTTTTGCGATCTTTATTGTTGTTGCATGGTTCACATCAGGCACAGCCTCTTCTGAATAGCAAACTCAAAATTTGTAAATTAAAATTGTAACTGTATCCAAAACCAAATCAGCCAATGGTAAGAGGGATCGTAAAGAGCAATCCTGCAGAAACGCTAGAAATGCAAAAGCTCCTTGAACAGGCCTTTTTTTCTAACACCTGAGAGCTCATATCTTTGAGTTCTTAGAACTTTTTTGTGCAATAATTTTTTTAAAATAATTTTTATTAGATAGTGTTATTATGAGTGTATCTGTACTTTGTAATGTATTTTTTATGAGTTTTGTGACACTTTTTTATCTTGCACAATAGTTAACCAGTTGTGTTCACGCCATGATAAACTTGATATAGCTCATGCAAAACAGTTAGTATGCCACTCGTAATTTGTCCCTTAGTATGTTTATACACTCGGAAGGCCATAAATTCCAGCAATTCAGCCATAGGGATATGCATTGTATACTACTGGGCATGGAAAATAAGTAGCTATGATAGAAGTTGACTCACATTTGACTCAGATCTTTCTTTCACTCCTCACATTCAGTCCTTGGCTAAAGCCTGCCGCTTCCACCTTAAAATCACTAAGATTAGACATTTCTAATCTCTAAGATTAGACATTTCCTTACACAAGACACAACTAAGATTTTATTCCACTCTCTCATCCTTTCCTGCCTTGATTACTGCAACTCTGTCCTCTCTGGTCTCCCCAGCTTCCTCCTAGCTCCTTTACAATCCTTAATGAATGCCTCTGCCAGGCTCATCTTCCTTACACGTCGCTCTTCATCTGCTGTCCCTCTCTGCCAATCCCTTCACTGGCTTCCTCTTGCCTCACTCTGACATACAAAGCCCTCAACTGCACTGCTCCCCCCTACTTCTCAGACCTTGTCTCCAGATACTCTCCCTTCCATCCCATTCCCTCTGCTCATGACCTCCTACTCTCCTCCTCTCATGTTACCTCATCACACTCCCATTTACAGGACTTCTCCAGATTGGCTCCCATCTTGTGGAACTCTCTGCCTTGCTCCACAAGACTCTCCCCTAGATTAGAAAGCTTCAGGCGCTCCCTAAACACTCTACTGTTCAAGGATACATACAACCTACAATAACCTTTCTTTATACCAGTTTCTCTCCTCCATTGCTATCCCCTGATTCCCCTTAGCATGTATGCCTAAGAGTCCAGCTGTTTGTAGATCACCTTCTTAAGAGCTGACTACAACAGTGTGACTCTTGGCAGGCCCATCTACCCATTTGATCCCTATAATTGTTTTGTTGTACTCTGCCTTTGTTTATAGTGCTGCGGAATCTGTTGGCACTCTACAAATAACCAATAGTAATAATAATTTATATCAGAAATGCTGCCTTAACTGCTTTCCCCCATGTCAAGCAATTTGAAATCATCAACTACATAAAGAGATAAAAGGGGTCTCTGTACTCCACAGCTCATAACAGCCTTCAAGGGACATTGTATACTAGATTTTTCTTTGCATTAATGTTTTGTAGATGATCCATTTAAATAGCCCATAGGTAGTGTTTTTGTAACAATGTATAGTTTTGCTTACTCCTAACCAAGATCCATAGTGTCACATGAATACACTTATTTGCAGAATTCTGTTGGCTCCTGTTTATGTTATCCATCTCTTCATATGCAGGGAAGGGGTGAGGGGGGGGGGAGTTTCTGCTCTTTCGGTTTCCCCAGCCCCTTTCAGTGGGTGTCCCAGACTAACCTCATCAACAGTGCTAAACTGGGAGTGTCTAAGTATGTTTTAAAAAAGGTTTTATACTGTATTTTTAGATCAGTATCTGTGCATATTCTTCTTTATAGTAGTGTCTATTACCTGCAGTTGTATGAAAATTAGTGTATACTGTAACTTTAAGATGAGCAAAGAATTCTCTAAATTGTAATATTGATTTGATTTGCACATTTGTCAGTATCTGTTTGCAGTGTTATGCGTGTTGTATAAAAATGATTGTATAGAACCAGGCCAACCACCCTCTATGAAGTATCTTTCTGTCTCCTGCTTTTCCATCAGAGCACATTTACTGATTGACAGGAAGTTTGCTGTTGTAGCATTGAAGTTCATTGCTCGGCTACCATATGCTTCCCCAGATGTACAGTGTGAGCGACGCCACCATTATTCCGGCCAATACTGAAAATGTCCAAAGGCATGGTCATCTTCAGCACAGGTCTCCACTAATCTCCTTTTTCTGAAATTGCGCTTTCCGTCACTCTGATTACATTCAAAAATTGAAACAAATTTTAACACATTTGTTTGTTCGTTCATTTCAAATTTCGAATGTTTGCACAACATTCTAACATTCATTTGATGTAATAGTATTTCTAATGCTTTCTTTCAATGTAATATTCTATTCGAATTATGCAATATTTGAATTTGAAAATTCTAATCTGTGTATTTGTAATAGTATTTCTAATGCTCTCATTAAATGTAATATTCAAATTATGCAACATTCTAATTCGAAACATTCAAATTGATATATTTGTATCTACTATGTATCAATTTACTAAATTTCCTACCACATGAACTATTGAACTTCTGAATAGTATTTGTTAAATCGAATGCTACATTCGAAATTTCGAATGTTGATATTCGATTTCATTATCAACATTCGAAAACAAAAGTAACATTTGATTGCCAAATGGTAATGGATTTTTATTCTTATCAACATTCGATTGTCCAAAACAAATGTCCACAGGACTATTCCTTCTACAAAACAAATTACACTTTAAGCACATTTGCCCATCCCTAGTACCCATGGATGTTACTAGTAATACTCTTGCTGAGGGAAGCATAGAAGCTTTGCAACCCCCTCTTGAAGAACCCTCCTTGTCATCATTATTATTGAAAACCAACAGCCGATGAATGATTGTCAATTTCTTTCCTGCATTTTACATTGGTGTCACTTATTCACTGACACTCGCAGATGTTCCTGTCACCTATTCTATGTCCCCAGATACTAATCTGGAATTCATGTCACTGCATACATGTCAGAAACCGCAGAATTGATATACCTAAATCTGTTCATCTTGCTCAAGATAACAATTATTTAGAAGAATTCTGTGTTTCTATTCTCTGTAACTGACAATTTTGCAGAGATTAAAAAAAGAATTATGTAAATTTTTTGTTTGCTAAAATGAAATAAAACATTTTTATATAGTTCTGTAATATTAATAAAAACAGCTACCCGTGCCATAGAGAAAATACCAGATGTTTCAAACTCTTCTGCGGATAATAAATGTTGTGCTTGTCAACATATTGTTGAAAGAGGAAACATTGCAAAAACAACAGCAAAAGGCATTGACACAAAATGTCATGTTTATTCTGTATTAAAAGTAAAGTTGTGCATTCAACTCAGTGCTGAAATTCATCTGTCATTTTTTCCTACTCATTTTTTTTGTTAAGTATTATTAATGGCTAACTTAAAACATAATGCATATAAGATATATTGAGATAACAAATATTAAAGTGCATATAATTACTTAAAGTTTCATGTATTATATACAATAATGTATAGGATATATTTCAGTTTTAATTTCCCTGTTAGACCAATAAAAAAATCTACTGTGTGTGGAGGTAACTTGATTAAAATGGTGAAGAGGAGTATAGAGTTAGCATAGATGTTCTGTAGAATAGTAAAAATGTGTGCGCTGCACTGCTGGAGGTAAAACAGAATATGCTTGATTGCTTACTTACAAGTGGAGCGCTATTTTAACATGCACCGTAAATGGCACATTTGCCCATTTACGAGTGCATATTAAGTAACCAGCCATTACAAGTGGCTAGTTAATGTTACCGCAAGCTCACGGTAGCACTTTGCGCTCAAATTCAGATCAGATGAAAAAATGGCCCCCAATTTCCCCTAAAATAAAGTGTAAGGTTCCTTTATTAAAATAAAAAAACTGTAGCATCTTTATTTTTTAAAGTAATAACTGCACAAAGCAGTTATAAGGGGTTAAGGGGATGTGGGGTGTTAAAAACAAACAACACTGAAATGTGCCTTTACATTGCTGTCTATGAGGACGGTGTTAAAGCTGTTAATATATATGTATAGGCTTATATACATATATATTTATGTGTTAATATGTGCATATACACAGATAAACACACAAATACATATGTATATATTCATATACATATATATTTAAACTTTGCTACCTAATGCTGTGCGACTTACCCTCTTCACTACACTACGTTCTGTGCCATGTCAGCATCAGAACGAGGCTCCCATTGGAGCCTATGGAAGCGGGCTATCGCGATCCCAATGCTTCCATTCAATGCAAACTTGAGGTTGGGTTCACATTGCACTCAACTTGTAATACCAGCGCACATTTGTGTGTCCCGGTATTACTGAGTGGAGTGCGAATATCGAACTCGCAAAATCGCAATTTTGTGCTCCGCTCTTAATCTAGTCTTAGCATGTAGGTTAGGAGGTGAATGTCAGGATGCCAGTTGTCTACCCCTGTTTTAGCTAGGTGCCAATAAAAGGAAAGGACAGAGAATCTCCAAAAGGAGATACCCAAAATATATATTGTCCTGATTGTTCATTTTATAGGAATACAATAATAATACATTAAAGTAGCACCATACTACTTTACTAAAGTACTAAAGTACTAAATACAAAAGTATATTCACAAATAATAAAACCAACAATATTGCTATAACCATAAATGCTTATACTTCAGTTGAGGGTTGTCTCAGGTTTAAAGGGACAGTACACTGTAAAATTGTTTTTCCATTAATGTATTTTCAATGACTTGTTATACCAGCTGAAGAGTATAAAATATTTGATAAATTACATTTTCAGGTTTATCTGCTTTTATGAAGTAGCTAGTTTTGTGCTTTGAAACCACAGCCTATTACAATGGGTTGAACTTAAAAGGTAATATCAGATCTCATTATGTTATCACTTTTATGTACTGTACACAGATTTGCTTCCTTATCTTATATTTGTCTGGAACATAAAAGCTCAATACATAGAGAGAANNTTTTATTACTTAACTATCCTGCAGCCCACTGAGAGTGTAACTTCTTCTGCTGGCTGTGTTCACTTAGGCTTGTCAATAGCATATACTCCAGTATAGAAACTTTCAGTATAGGTGGCTAAAACACAGGCTAAATCAGCTTGCATAAATAGGAGTAAAGAAACTACTTGTAAACAATTTACACTCTAGCAGGTAAAATGAATCATTGGGAGTAATTTAAAGGGAAGAAAAATGTTGGGTGAACTGTCCCTTTAAGGTTGGAGCAAGGATCAGGCTTAGCATTCAGGTTGGGGTCAGGATAAGGGTTGGGAGTTAGATTGAGCTGTATTTTGGGGGACTACGTTGATGGTTGTGGGTTGTTACAAGCTTAAGGTTTGAGATTAGGATCACATTTAAGAAAAGTGATATAATTAATGGGAGCAAGCAAAAGCTTTAATTACCAGACTTTTAATTACAAGACTTTTCTGTTGTGTTACAATAGATTAATAAATCAACAACAGTGAAAACTTTGAGATGAGAACATATAAACACCTGTTAGGTCCCTCACATGTTTCTCTATCAAACCAATGCTAGTCACTAGTCTTCTTTAACCAGGTGTTAAGTGAAGTGATAAAAAAAAGATGACATTTAGCATTAGGACCCAGGAGATTAGTGACTAAGAATACAGTTTAATAGCTTGATAGCTAAATACCAGAAAATGACCAGACAGGTCAAGGTAGAGTCGACAAGCAGAATCACAACTAGACTGGAGACAGAAGTACAAAACAATGTCCAAATTCTTAGTCAGGGAAGTTCCAAGGTCAATACCAATCGAGCAAACAGCAGAGCAAAATCAGAAGGCAGAAGAATGGCCAAGGAAGAAACAGATCACAAGCCAGATACCCAATTTAAAGTAAATACATCACACCCATGAGTACAACTCAATACTAGGGCAATAAGGCAAGCCGGAAGGAATATAAAGGAATAAAGGGCACCAAAGACCTACACGGAAAAGACGCAATGCGTGAAAAAAATTACGCGAGTCGTACAACACAACACATTGCAAAGAAATTATGTTGTGCATCAAAAGTTTCACGTTATATGGCAACCGCGTTGTAGCAATCTGTACACATAACAACACCTTCTTCAATGCATTTGTTTTTAAGTAGCCAATCCGACCACCACAACTGTATAACTACAGGCAAAGAACTACAGTATCAACTACATAGAGACCATAGACATTGTCATATTTTGTCCCTAGATGTCCTCAAGCACACCGGCAGCTCTTCCAAAAATCTTCCATAATCAGGCTCTACAAATAAACTAAAAAAACAGAAGGTGATTTCTTGTGCAGATCATTTGTAAACTTTACAGGACCCAAAAGATATAATGATGAACATACTCACAAGTAGAATAGCACTTTGATGGGCTAATAGACACAGGGTGGGAGTTTGAAGTGTCCCGGGTCACTGATCCTTGTGTAATGGTATAATACCCACAGCTGCTCCAAATGATGAGGCCTTTCCAGGATCTCAAGTCATGCAAATATTTTAGCACAGTTTCCGCTTTTGCTCGAGAGCAACCTATAAAGTTCAGCTTGTAATATGAGCACTATTTAGCGCTAACCACGCTAACCTTTCTCTGGTGAATCAGATTTACCATGGACTTGTAATATCAAGTTGCGCGCTAATGTTAGTGCAGTCCAGTAATATTGCATATCGCAACCCACGCTATCATTAGCGAGCTACTTGTAATCTGGCCCAATATGTTTAGTGCAGATAATGATCATGTGCAAGATTGCATGTTTTTTGCACTTAACTCACAACAATAGATGTTAAAAGGACATGAAACCCATTTTTAAAAAATGTGATTCAGATAGACCATACAAATTTAAACAGCGTTTCAATTTACTTCTATCATAAAATCTGCTTCTTTCTCTTGGTATCCTTTGTTGAAGCAGCAACAATACCCTTCTGTGAGCTAGCTGAACACATTGGGTGAGCTAATGACAAGAGAAATATATGTGGAACCAACAATCAGCAGCTAGCTCCAAGTAGTGCATTGCTGCTGCTGAGCCTACCCTAGGTATACTTTTTAACAAAGGATACTAAGATAATGAAGCAATATGGACAATAGAAGTGAATTGTTAAGCTGTTTAAATTGTAATGCTCTATCTGAATCATAAAAGTCTAATATTGGCTTTACTATCCCTTTAATGTCCCCTACAATGAGGTGTCTCAGCAACCTCACCAACCTCAAGGAATCTAGCCCAATGTTGAATGTTCACCCTTCATAGAATCAACAAATGCTGCCAACATTTATTATTTTTATCAAATGGGTCAAAACATAAACTCATTCCTGGGTAAAACAAGATTTGTATTATATTGTTCATGCATAATGGGAATTAATAGTTTTTGAGGTTAAAGGAAAATCAGCTAAAAGGCTAACTAAAAATGTTTTTCTACTAAATAAAAGAAAATCCTTAATGGGAAGTTAATACAAAACATTTTTCAAAGTTTTTCAAATAAAATAAAATGATGTCCTCATATGTTTTTGTTCTGCTCTGAGAAAATAGAAGCAGTTATTACTTAGTTCACTTAATACGTCAACTCAACAAGGCCTCTCAGAACAGTCTGACAATTCATTAAGAGCTAAAACACTTCCAGAGAAGTCCAAACATGAGGTATCTCTGGAAACTGAATCAAACACAATAATGGGAGACGGTCAAAGAGTACAGATAACAGAATATAAAGTGAGCTCATATTATCTTTCAAAAGCTTTCTTACAAGTGAAAATGTCTATGACGTCAACAAGCTTAGGACACTTAATTTCATTGTCTATTGTATCTCAGGTATATTACACATTCCTTAGCTATCCATACTGTTTCAAAGGGTATAATTTTATTTAAATCCTCCGATTTATGATTGTCAGATAACATTATACTAACTCACAGTGGCTTATAACCTTTTTGACAAGTTTGACAACTCGACAAGTTCAAGTAACGTTTTAATTTAGAGTCATCTTGACCTGATCACTTCAAAGAAATGCCTATTACTTTAGTTAATTAAAGTTCTTGTTGGATATACTGTAATTATGACAAAGGATTTTGAGTGACAGAACCTTGCATAATTTAGGTTTTGGAGAGCTCCAATGTTCTCATTTATGGATTAGCAAGAAGAAGAATAAACAAATTGAAAACGGAAAGAAAATATGTTTTGGTAAGTCAGATCCAGTTCCCTTAATAGTATTTCTTTACAAGGGTTTGTTTCTTTCACTTCAAAGTACAGCTCGGGGAAATGTATGAATTCAGTAGAATTGCAGAATTATTCACTGTGCCATGCAAATACCTCGGTGGATTTAAACAAACAAGGGTTTAATTATGCAAAATCCCTTACAGACGTATCATTGTTCATATTTTGATTGGCATATTTTTATATAATAAAATATGTTTGCAATATTACCAGCTAATTTTATATCCTTCTGAAACTTGCCTGACACATTTATTTTCCTTTGTTATTTAGTTTGCAAACAAGAGAACTAAATAATTGTATGCCAATATTTATTAACTGCTTCAATACCTTAGGAGAAAAAAAACAACTGGCTGTTAATGTATTAATATTATTATTACTATTTGTAAAGCACAACCAAATGGTGTTAAAAGAATATGGATAACTGTTTATGCTCATCCATATAGTATTTGTTGTTATTGTTCCCTAAAAACAGTTGTTGGAGACAAGGGGCCCCATCCAATATGCAGCGTCGCCCAGAAAAGCCGGCGACGCCGGTTTTTGC
>CAJPDP010176425.1:0-11487 GCA_905336975.1 Bombina variegata variegata | reverse complement strand
TACATCTTACAAGAGAAAGAAAGCTTGCAAGAAAGAGCATACAACTCTGAAATTTTTCTAGACAAGGAAATAGCAAATAGGAAAAGATGTTTCCAGGATAATAGCTGAAGGTCTAATCCATGCATGTGTTGGAAAGGAGAGGACTGAAGAACCCTCAAGACCAGATTAAAACTCCAAAGAGGAGAAACTAGTCGAATTACCAGCCTAATTTTGGCAATATACTTGTGGTAGAGGACAGATATGGCCAAAATCTGAGGCAAAACTGAAGCGATCAGATTCACTGAATAGTGTTCTAGTTTTAGCCATACATAGAAAACGTGTATATTAAATTGAATGACCAAGGAGCTACTAGGCCATATATCAGATGTGCCTAAGAATCCCGAGACCTGGCACAGTATAGGAATAGCTTGTGATTAAGTTGAGATGATTTAAGCTCTCTATCTGGCAAACCCAAACTTCTCACTAACTAGTCCAGAGAATACTCTTCTTGAATGTGAATAGCTGAAATCATATAGTGATGGCACTCCAATCTATCTGAATATTGGGGACACCACCTTAATCACTAGGGAACTCAGAGTTTCCCCTTGATGATTTATGTAGGCTACTGCAGTAACACTGTCGGACTGAAACCGAATGGAAGACTCCTGCCAGAAGCCGGACTAACTCTTAAGGGCTCTAAAGATTGTACTTTCAGATTCCCCTAGACTGCCCCCTAAACTCATAGGCAGGAATTTGTGGTGATAACAGTCCTAACTGGTTGAAGGAAGAGGCACCTTGGACAAGAGATTGGTGAATTTGTCACCACTTCAAAAATTGCTTTTTCTCTTGATCCAATAGAATAATTTGAGACAAGTCCTCATAATCCCTGTTCCAAGAAGAGATAATTGCAGAGGTCTGAGATGAAAACTCCCAAAGGAGACTGCATCTGATGCAGACACTATTAAACTGACCATCTCCATGTATTGAGCAACTGATGGTTGTGGAGTGTGATGAAGTTGAGCACATACCCATTGAAGTTTGTCTCTGCGTTGGTCTATCAGGGCTAAGCACATAGACACTGACTCTGTGATTAAGCCTAGGAAGGACACTCAAGTTTGAGGAGTCAAATAACTCTATTAATATTGATCCACCTACCATGACTGAGAAGCAGTTGAAGAGCACATGTTTCGCATCTAACTGAAGAGAAGGTGCCTATACTAAAATGTTGTAGTGACCATTATATTTTGACTAACAGAGTCTTCCCTTATAAGGTAATAAATACCTTAATTAAACTCCTCCAGAGAGAGGCCTTCTGGACCTTTACTTTAAGATCTTGATGTCCCTTGGGGTTTAAAATTGGGGATAATGTAATTAACTATTGGAGGTAAAAGTGATTCATATTATTAAACATTGTTATTAGGATATTGGATAAGTTACGGGAACACATATTATAAAGTTTATTATGGAAGTGTGATTAGCCAATGGCAATATATGTAATTGCAAATTGTTGCTTTATTAGATTTCTCTTTTCCAATACTGCTATGGGTATGTAGCTTAATGAATTATCTCTCATTTTTGCTACCTTTTAGTATATAACTCTCAATAACAGATTGCATTTCTTATATATTTGTAGAATACACGTGATAAATAGTGTTACTATTTATTTAGATATACGTGCAATTTGGTGACTGTTGTTTAGTTTGCACTTTAATGGGATCTTTTAATGTTTTGTACAATTAAGTTATCTTTGAACTAATCAATGCTTTTCATCAAAGTCACTATACATTAAGTAACAATTGTATCTGTGTTATGGCATTAGTGGTCAGCATTTCAAATAAGGGGTTCAATTTCAGACAGGATGATTTTCCAATTGGCAAGTTTTTAGTGGACTATTTAATGAAGCGAGAGGAGTTCTCATACAGGTCTATGATTAAGGGCCTTTACGGACAAAGTTTCCAGTATCAAAAAAAGTTTATGGCTTTCAGCTCACTGGTTTTTGTTTCCTTCAGAGTGTATTGTAATATACATTACATCTTAAGCTAATGAAGGGATGGGGAAGGGAAGATTTTTTTGGAATGACCAATTACAGGTAGCTGTGGTGATGCAAAAGTGGCTTCCAGCAGTCAGCGATGAGGATTACAGAGAAGCAAACCGCAGAACCCAAGGTCTTTTTAACACAGAGACAGGAGGAAAAGTGCACATCAATGGACATTTCCAGATTAAACAAATAGTGGCTCGTTTAAAGGACCACTTTATAACGAATGCTCCTTGGCAGGAGCATAAAACAGAGTGCGCTTTTTCAAATAATTGTGGTGCTGGTTTTTTATAGTGCTTGTGAATCCACTTGCTACCTAGATTATGTTATATAGCAGTGCCATGTGTGGCTATTTTTTGTAAAACAGTAAATAAATCTTAAGCCATAGCTTGTAACTTTTATGGTGGTCATACATATATTGTCCCTCTTGCACTAAAGGAATTATAGTGTAAATAGTGTTTATCTTGGAAGTTGGGACTTTCAGAAATTTGTTCCAGAATTGGGCACAATCTACCCTCTTTCATTGGTCGAATAAAGAGATTGGAGTAAAACCAGGGATCTGTTCTAAATTTGGGAACTGGGATAATTACCCACTTTGCTTTAAACTCTGAGACACTTCAAAAAGGTCTTTACTGGATCTCTAGGAACTCGTGATAGGAGAAATCTCACACAAGGTGGATGGGAAGCAATAACTGATTTAGTACCCCTGAGAAATAATCTCTAACACCTGAGGGTCTACAAGTATGGCTAGTCATAATGCTGTGGTAAGAACAGGTTTTACTTCAACTTTATAGTAAAAGGCATCTGCACCTTTCTACATTTTTCTGGTGTTCTTAACTGCTGGTATCGCATGTATAGATTTGTTGGTAGACTGGTGCCTCCTTGACATGTCACCGGGTAGCTGTTTTTACAGATATATCTATGAGAAACACCTAGACCAAATGATGGAAAACAGTATTGTTTGCTCCAAGATTTGCAAGCACAGTTCCCCTGAGCTGCCACAGCCTATTCCTGGTCAATATAGCAGTCACTATTCTCCCAGCTTGCAACTTGAAGTGCAGTGTTCCAAGATTACAGAGACAATAATTACAGATGAAAATTACTCTGCTTAACCTGAGTGCAGCCTTACTAATGCTCTATTTGCGCACATTCCCTACTACAAAATCTAGTTCCCAGGCATGGCCTAGTTAGATGCTGCAGATCACTCACTGAGATCAGCAGCATACAAAACTATGGAAAGTGTATTATGACAGTAGCAGAGGGTAGTATGGATGTTGTCAAATGTTTACAAAAACAGGCACCAGGTCCATATGGCATGCAGCCCTGGCACCTGAGTTTGTCAAGCCATGGATAGTATTGTTATATTATGATTATATGTTATGATTTCTAATTTTAAATTTAAGTTGTTTAGTACTATACTATTGTTTTATGCATTCTGTAGAGAAGGTTTTGTTAATAACTCTTGCCAATTACATGAAAGAAAACAATATATGTAACTGATTTGAAAATAAACTAAACATAGATAAAATCTCACATTCATGGCACAATTTAGGTTCTCAATCAAATTCTCAAAATCAAGAAAATTCAAAATATAGGGTGATAATTCATTTATAATCTTTTAACAAAAGTAGAATGAAAAAGAATAAAATGTATTTATAAAATTTGATTTGCAAAGTATCAACTTTCATTTGTCATAATCTAACAACCCACATGCTGAATTTGAGGCAAAATTATTATTTATTTTCTTGTACAAGAAAAAAATAAGCAACATGAACTACATTCAAATAAGTTCTTGTCAATTACATAGAGGAACATTCTAGTGCCTAGTTCCTGTGCTGCTTTAGATGTGGATACAACTGGAGAACAAATTAATACATGTGTATACACCAGTTACTGGTTGTATTATCATCTGGAGGAAAATGGGGGTGTTTCAGGTGAAAAAAATGACTATATGCTTAACCCTCTAGAATAAGAAAAAATAAAGAATCTGTTTAAAGGTAAAATGCTCTATGGAAAAAAAACAATGTGTAAAATGAAGTTTGTACTACTAAAAATAGCATTGCTTATGCAGTTTAAACATGGTAGAGAGTTATTGTGTTCACATACCTTTGCAAATACAGTTGTTTTGAGGAACCATTGTTTCAGATACTTTTGTTCGACTTTTGCTCCAGAGCGCCAGGAAAATCCATTTTCATCCACCTGCTCATTGGCCAGAACTGTGTGATCCACTGGGTCCCAGTTGACCAAGGCCTTAAAGCAACATAAATGTTTGCCAGATTATCTGATTATTTCTGAGTAAACACTAGTGAAAATCGTAACAGAATAAAAAAAAAACATGAAAATAACAAAGAATTTTTATTAAAATTGAATTCTCTATCTGAATCATGAAAGAAAAATGTTGGGTTTCATGTCCTTTTAATGTCAGCTCCAGAGCAGCAATGCACTAATGGTTTGTAGCTGAACACAGCCAGTAAGCAATGTATGTAGCCACCAATCACCAGTCATGTTTTCCTCTGCAGCAGAAGTGCATTGCTACTCTGGAGATGCAATCAGAGACATGATGAAACCCAAAATGTTTATTTGATGATTCAGTATAGAGTATAAAATTAACGTGTGGGGCTCTATATGGCAACAGTTTTGCAAACATACTTTAATTAATGTTATACATTTGCAAGAGCACTAGATGGGAGCAGTGTTTGCTGCCATGTAGCGCTACAGGCACGTGCACACTACATACTGTATATATTTATGCTCTTAAAAAAAGAACAACATGAGAACAAAGAAAATGTGATAACAGAAATAAATTGCTAACCTTTTTTTAATTGAATGCTCTAGCTGAATCATGAAAGAAACTGTTGGGTTTTTATGTCCCTTAAACTATGAATCTAACCCTTTTACAGGGTGTTATATGCGACCAAAAACATTATAGTGGTTTATTTTTGCATTTCTATGTAACTCTAATATTTCTTAAAAACTAAAATGGTAACACAGGATACAATTAGTTATATTAATTACGCTAATATAAAGCTACAGAGGATCTGTTTTAGATAACTATTTTCATTTATTTAATCATATAAAATACAAAGAAAATAATAGAATCACAGAGTTTTAGCTGTTTTTGTATATTATAAAAAATATATACCTGCAATTATACCATCCAGATAGAATAAATTAAACATAAGAGCTTAAACATGCTTTGTAAGTGACCTGAAGAACCACCACAAAACTATGGAGCACTAATAAGATAAATGGTCTTTATTCTGGTTTTATACAAAATGTGTTACTTGGTATCTCCTATCTATTTATTTGTAATGATAATAATATGGCAGAGAAATGGAGAGAGAATAACAATATAACTCAGAAAATTATTGTGCAGGGCTGTATTCAGGACTCACATCATAAACTAGTGCGCAAGATACATATTGTCTCTAAGATACATGTATTGTCGTTGAAGGACACAGAGAACATATGTTTTCACATATAATCTATCAAGTAATAAAAAGCATTATTTAAAACAAATTTTTGCATGAAAGGAAGATTCTGAAGTCATCTGAGGACTGATTGCTCTATGCCTGATAAAGCGAACTTCCGCTGCTTGGTGGACAGTGACGCACCTCACAAACACAATAATAAATATTTTGGGGGGTTTTCTCAGCACAAGGACTTGAATGTTTTAGGTACAAGAAGAAAAAAAAAAAAAAAATTATGCTTACCCAATAAATTAATTTCTTTCATGGTCGTGAGAGTCAACGAGCCTTGGTTTATGGGATTAAACTTCAGTCCAGCAGGAGACAGGCAAAAATTATCCATCATCTCAAGAACTTTTAATCCTTCCCACCTCCATGTCCACCTCACTCTTATGCATAGCCAAGCAAAGGAGAATAACAAAAAAAGTAGTAAAGGAGAACAGTAAATGTGGTGCATGCTAGAACCAAATTATTTTCAAGTGGGTCCTGTGGACTCTCACCACCATTAAAGAAGTACATTTTTTCAGGTAATCATACATTTTGTTTTCTTTCATAAGGTGGTGAGAGTCCACAAGCCTTGATTATTAGTGGAAGATGACTTTTGGTTTTGAGACCAGCAAAAGGAACGAAAATGCCCTGGTCTATGCTTGCATTTAAACTGTTTAACCTGAGGTAAGAAAGCACCCTTTCCACCAGTTACATTAGCGATAAATGCATCTAAGCCTGGGCCAAAAAAGAATCTTCCCTTGGAAAGGAAGATATGAAAGTCTGATCTTAGAAACCATATCCACAGACCAAGAATTTAACCATAAGGCTCTACTATAAAGTACAGATAAGGCTTCATTCTTTGCATTTAACTGAATAATGTCCTTTTCAAATAAAAGAATTTGCTACTTTGATCAGATTTAAGCTAACTTTAATTTATTCCACAGAAATTTACTCGAACACCATTTTAGGTTAAGGAGTCACACCAAAGTGTCACTGCACCAGCCACACAGGCTATGCTGACAGCTGGCTTCAACAAAAATATCTGCCTGTAGAGAGTCCTTTCTATGATTAGCCTCTAATTTCCTGTCCATGGGATCCTTAAAGGAATGGTAGTTTTTTTTTTTTTAAAAGAGTAGAAATGGCTCTATCCAGTTTTGAAATGGACTCTCAAAGGTCAGACTTATTAGAGACACATGGAAACATTTTCAGCTTTGGAGAAGGGATAAAAGGAATTCCCGGTTTGTTCCATTCCTTGGAAATCACCTCAGAAATGTGGTCTGGGACAGGAAAGATTTCAGCAGGTCCAGGCAAAGGTTTAAACAATAAATCCAGTTGTTTGACCTTCTGAGGTAGTGGAGTCTTGGACACCACGAGTCAGTAAAACCTCCTGTAGAAGAGATTGTAAGTGTTCTAACTTAAAGAGAAATGAAGTTAAGCCCAAATATTGTTCCAAAGAGGATATCTGATCCTCAGACAAAAACTCCTTTTTCAAAGAAAGTTTAGAATCAGAAGTATTTGATTCCTTGGAAACTTGAAACACTCTTTTCATCTTATGAGGCATAGAAGACAGATCTGCTACCATAGCATCCTTATTCTCTGTCAGGAAACATTTGCACTTACTTGAAGGTAGCATAGCCTCCAACACCTCTACAATAGTAGAAAGAAGGCAATATTTGAAATCAGGTGAAAAATCCATCTTACCTCCATAAGAAGTATTTAAAGAAGAGGGTAATGGTATGAAAAACATAATTTATGCTTACCTGAAACATTTATTTATTTCATGGTGATGAGAGTCCAGGATCCATTACCCCTGGGAATCACTCTTTCCAGTCACTAGGAGGATGAAAAGATCTCTATAAGAAAAAACTCCCACCCAACTGGAAACTAGTTTGACGTTTAGCTAAGCAAAAAAAAAAAAAAGGAAAATAAATAAGAGCAAACAAATAGAAGCAGGGAAAAAAGATGTGCAAAAAGAATGAAACATCACCAGAAAAATAACAGGATGGTGTGTTGTGGACTTATTTTTTTTTAAATAATTTATTTATTATCCAACAAAGTACACAAAATAAATTAAGCACATTTGCTTTACCATTGCACCTAGCAGGGTATATCATGTACTAAAACAATATCTCACTGGAAAAAAAAGAGCATAGACCTATAATCAAAATCATGGGATAATAACAAACATCATAGTAAACCTTGAGATAAAAAAAGAAATAACAGTATACTTGTTGGAAGCTTTTTATACTAAATCAGCAAACAACTAAGGAAAGAAAAGAAAAAAAAACAAAGAAAAATGCTCCTCTCTCTACTCTCCGTCTCTCACCCCTGACCTTGGTAGTTGTTTAAAACCAGAACGTGCCCCTTATAAGACCCAAAACTTTGGTTTCTTATAAACTTTACCCAAAAAACTTCCGATAGGCTTCTGAATAACCCAGAGGGGCCAGGATTTGTTCCTGAATTTTACGAGGATATAAAATAATTAACAGGCTCCAGATTTTAAAGAGTTCTCCAGCCCTATCCTTAAAATAAATAAAGTATTATATGATTCAAAAAGTAATTGTTGAAGAAGCAAATTACGGAAGTCGGAAAATCTCAGAGGATACGAGTCCTTCCAATTTTTCAGAATCAAAAGTCTAGTTACCATAATTATAGTATTTAATAATCTAATATTATTCGTTTAACCATTACCAGGTTAGAGTGAATAAGAAAAATTACATGATCGGCTTGAATTTTGAAACTATCTTGATAGAGCTTTCCATACCAGTGATTAATTTTGCCCCAGAATTGATGTATTTTTGGACAGTATAAAAACATATATAAAATATCTGCGTTTGCCAAACGACATTTAGGGCTGCACTGTTTAATAGCTAAAGAAAATTAAGATAATCTCAAAGGAGTTAGATATGCATTCTGTAATAGCTTAGTATGTGATTCTTTCCAACTAACTGAAATATTTAATTTTTCTACTACAGCGAAACTGTAATTTATATAGGATGACTCAACACTGGGAAAAAACTGTAACCAAAAAGTGACCAGTTTGTGAAAAAGCATTTGTCCCTGTTTAGCTAGCATAATATTATATAAAAAAGAAATTGTAAACTTGCCTGCAGCAAACTTTTTGATACATTCATTTATCTCAGACTATTGATAACCACTGTCAAAACCACAGTCTTGAGATTTAGTGTAATGACGTACTTGGAAGTACGCAAATAAACTATGTCTAGGAAGTTCGAACATATTTATTAAGTTGTTAAAAGGAAGAATTTGTCCCGAAGAGGAAAATAGTTGTTGGGCCCAAATCCGATATATTGAACAGTGCATTCCAGGTGTAAACTCTGGATTCCCTTGGATCGGTAAAAAAAACGAGGATCTATAATCTATATCCAGTATATTACAACTCTTTTGCCAGGCAATAATAATATTTTTGAATGATAATAGGCTTCCTAATATTTATAGGAAGTTTTATAACTGAGCAATGCAGTATAGCTTTTAGGGAAAAGGGAAATATAAGAGTACTTTCCATCTCAGCTGAAGAAATTTTATTTGACTCTGTGAGCCAGTCCAATGCAATTTTGACTAAAGAAGACAAATTATATAGTTTAATATCAGGAAGAGCGAGTCCACCTTGCGCCTTTTTTTGAGAAAGTTTTGCTATTGAAATACGTGCCCTACGCCCTTTCCATAAAAATTGTGAAAATGCGGAGTAAAACTTGCAAACCTCTTTATTGGGAATAAATAATGGCAAATTTTTAAGTAAATAGAGAATGCGTGGAAATAGACTTGTTTTGATTAAGTTGATTCAAGCTAGAAGAGATAAAGGGAATGCGGCCCAGTTTTTTTCAAACACTGGTGAAAAAATTAATTTATACCACATTTTCAGGTTCTTATGAAGTGTAATCCCTAAATATTTAATATTGTCTGAATTTTTAAAAGGATGATCAGAGTAGCTCTCCCTAAGTTTTTGAATCCACAGGAGTTCACTTTTTTGAAAATTAATCTTATATCCCGAAAAGGAACTAAAGAACGCTAGGATATGTAGGATTCTCAGAATAGATTTAGTTGAGTCTTCTAAGAAGATAAGCAGATCGTTCGCATAAAGCGAAATTTTAAAAGCCATTGTACCAACTCTTATTCCAACAAGTTATTGACGTAACCATATGGCCAATGATTCAATTGAGATGTTAAATAGCAAAGGGGACAGTGGGCATCCTTGTCGCGTGCCATGTCCTAAAAATATTTTTTCAGAGAGATTACCGTTTATAAGAAGTGAAGAATAAGGGTTTTTGTAGATCTTAGAGATGAATTCAAAACAGTGTCCTTTGATACCAAAATGATCTAACGAATACAGCAAGTGATCCCAAGATATCGAATCAAAAGCCTTCTCCACGTCTACGGATAAAATGGCTCTATCCTTACCTGATCTCATTCTTCTCTTTCTGGGTTGGGTCCTGGTTCCAAAAATAATCTAATACAATTTCAACTTTTCGAAGGTTAAAGGATACATTGCGACCGTTCATAAAACCTGTTTGGTCTATGTGGATTATTTTATGGAATTCTCACCACCATGAAAGAAAGAAATTTATCAGGTAAGCATAAATTATGTTTTTTTTTCATACAGGTAGTGAGAGTCCACAATCCATTAATCCTGGGAACTAATATCCAAGCTGAGGAGCCCACGATTAATGGGGAAAAAAATGAGGGCAGGATAACAAGGAAATCATTTTTTTCGCAGCAAAACTAAATCCACAACCTAAATAGAACTGAAAAAAGGTCCTTTCTTTTCTGAGACAACTGCCTGAGGGACTTTCCTACCAAATACTGCATCAGAAGAAGCAAAAACATCAAAATGGTAGAATTTAGTGAAAGTATGCAAAGAAGACCAAGTAGTTGCCTTGCAAATTTGGTCAATAGAAGCCTTATTCTTAAAAGCACAAGAAGTGGCAAATGAACTGGTGGAATAGGGAGTAATAAGTTTAGGTAGAAGATGTTCCACCTCCAAATAAGCATTATGGATCAAAATCTTCAATGAAAAAAACCCAGCAGTAGCCTTCTGTCCTCGTTTAGAGCCAGAAAAAATACCAAACTAACTAGAAGTTTGCCTTAAATCCTAAGTAGCATCCACACAATACTTCAAAGCTCTTACAACATCCAAGTTATGAAGAAGTCTCTGTGAAGAAATCTTGGGATTAGAACATAAAGAAAGGACAACAATTTCCTGAATTATATTGTCCTTTGACAACCTTAGGCAAAAAAACATAATTTATGCTTACTAGATAAATTCCCTTACTTCCGGATAGGGAGAGTCCACAACTTAATTTCTTACTGTTGGGAAATACAACACCTGGCCACCAGAAGGAGGCAGAGACACCCCAGGCTTAAATATCCTTCCCACTTCCTCATTACCCTAGTCATTCTGCCGAGGGAACAAGGAAAAGTAGGAAACAGTAGGGTATAAATGGTGCCAGAAAAATAAAATAAATAATAGGGGACTGCCCATAGACAAGAAAAAACGTGCGGGGGCCGTGAACTCTCCCTATCCAGAAGGAAAGGAAATTATCTGGAAAGCATAAATTATGTTTTCCTTTCTAAGATAGGGAGAGTCCACAGTTTCATTCCTTACTGTTGGGAAAACTATACCCAAGCTGCAGAGGACACTGAATGAATAACGGGAGGGAACAGAAAGGAAAGGCGTACCCTAATCTGAGGGCACCGAAGCCTGCAAAACGTTTCTACCAAAAGCTGCTTCTCGTAAGCTAAGTGGATGATCCTCCTTAAGCAAAAAGATAGGGAAATCGAAGTAGCCTTCTGCCCCTTATGCTTCCCCGAATAGACAACAAAGAGAAAGATTGTCTAAACTCCTAAGTAGCCTAAAGATAGAACTTCAAGGCGCGAACCACATCCAAATTGTGAAGTAAGCGTTCCTTCGATGAAGAAGGATTAGGACACAAGGAAGGAACCACAATCTCCTGATTGATGTTGCGATCTGACACAACCTTAGGAAGAAAACCTAATTTA